>JAJAGP010001933.1:0-146799 GCA_025084515.1 Ancistrus triradiatus
ACCTCCAATTCCGTTGGTTTGAGAAAGAGTCAACCGTTGGAGTCATCCCTTAGTGGGTAAAAGATCCGGTCCAGATGGTGGCCTTTTTGCATTCCGAAATGTCGTAAAGTTTTATGACTTGTGGAGGAGGTTAGAAAGAGGGGGTAGTCAGCTATTGATACAGCTATTACGCTACAACCAGATATGAACACGTGGTGCCCCACCATCCATGGAGATCTCAGTAAACATTGTTCTATTCACGATTATGGCATGGGACACACTCCAGATGAAACTGATGAAACTACTTCTAGGTGGTGCCATCCACTTCAGTTATTCTGTTATTCTGGGACGGGAGAGAACAGTACCTGTACCTCTCTGTCACCGGAACTCCTGCACTGCAGGTTCCAAACTAGGCCCCTCCAAGGAGATCCGTTCTGCAGGACCAAATTCAAGTAAGATTTATTACATAGTGTGATTTACAATACAGCATTGTCTCAAAGCAGCTTCACGAATTTAGATCATCTTCTAAATGAGAAGGCCATTGAGCTGCTGGACAACCTGGTTTTGCCTTTTGCTCATTATCTTACTGAGGAACATAACATTCCAATCCCTGTATCCCAAGATGACAATTTTCACATTCACAGGGCTGCAAAGGTGAACGATTGGCATGATGAACATTCAGGAGCATAACATCTGGAATGGCCTGCAAAATCCTCAGATGTGAATCCTCTTGAAAGTCTGCAGGGCTACATGGAACAATGAGTAAGACGTTCAGAGCAAGAGTGGTTGAACATTGATGTCGCCTACAGCCGAAAACTTGTTCAGCCCATACCAGATTGAATTGCAGCTGTCACGCTATCGGGTACGGTTCAGTCACAGGTGACTCATTTTTTGTCCGGTGAGCTTATAATTGTGTTTGACTGTGATTTAACAGGATTGTTTTTTTTAACTAGTGCAACTCCGGTTACATAAATGATTACAAGAACAATAATATATTCAACAAAGAGGCTAATGTACTGTCACTATTAAAATCTGCTTATTTACAAACAAAGTAAACGCAGGTAATGTTTATTCTCTAACAGTTGGAATAGCAAATAATACCAAATGCAAAGAAAGGCATACTTTAAAGAGACTCCAGTGCCATCATTTTCTGTAAATCTAAATAAAAGACAGACTAAACATTTTTCCTTTCCCTAAACTATTAGCGGTGCTAATCCTTTACTTGTTCTTGCTCAAGTTAACATTAACTGCTTAAAGTGGCTTCACACTGCTATTTTGCTTGCCCCCTAGTTTAGTTAAATGACTAATTCTGCAGTACTTGAAATGCTCTGAGGGCTGTAGGAGCTGCTGTCTCACTGATTAAGGCTCGAGACAAATGGGAACACAGTTAAACCTCTGGTTCAAGTGCCCAGTGTGACCCGAACACACAAGCTAATGACAGACTGCACATGCGCCTTGTCAACACTAAATAATGCTAAAACCTAAACATGAAACACATCAAACTAAAGGCAAAGTTAAGGTTGTTAATGCATGTTACATGCACAAAATCTTGACTGAACATTAGCTTAAGTTTTACCTTTTTGTACAATTCAGGGTGACAGGTACTCAAATGTCTCTTTTTACAGCTAATTGGTTGTCACACTGAGGTGCTGAAAATATGTGTAAACATTAGTAACTTGCCTGGCACAAGTCATTAGAACTGTGGGTATGACTCCTTCAGGTCTGACAGGCATCCAACCATTGATTTATTGAAGTAATTAAAATGTTCAATAATAATCAAACTGACTGACGGTGTCAGGTCAGCTAAGAACAGTCAAGCACTTCTTAAGTATTTGTCCCACCAGACAGACAAAAAAACCAAACAAGTGCCACAGACCATATGTTACCTCCATTTTATCTAAGAATGATACAAAAAGCTCCCTGTTGGGATTCAGGAAAGGTCACCCCATGTTCCAGGTATGACAGTGGTGCCTTGTTCAACTAAATTAAAATGTATTTGGAATGCGTTTGTGGTAATAGCAATTAATAGTTTTCTGCTATGTAAAGTAGCCAATAGCTGTTCTACCTAGAGATGGTCAATGTTTCCATTATTACACTTCTGAGATTAAATAATGCAGATACTAATATTTTTACTATATTTACTATATTTTTACTATTACTATAGGCTTATTTGATTAGATATTAGTCTATTTGACTAGATGGTTTCATTCTTCATTTTTTCATTCTGAAAAAAAATGGTCACCACCTGGATTTAACTAAGCAAATAGTTTAAAAAAAAAAAAAAAAAAAAAAAAAAAAAAAAGTCTCCCATTGGATAATTACTGCACTGGTGATTATGTTTCAGGTGGCAACAAGTTCTTTAACCCTAACTGATGCAGTGAGTAGCTTCTCATTTGTTAGACAACCATGTCGAAAGACACATCCTGTGGTTGTGGAAAAGAGATTAATCTGTTTCAGAAGGGTCAAAGAGTGGTTCAGGGAGCATGAGATACTATTTTCACACATTTCTAAATCTCCCATCATCATTTCAAGATCTAGTGGAAAAACTAACTCTGGACAGAAATAAATGCTGTGACACTGCAGAAGTACTTCTGTCAAGAGTTGCTTTAATTTTTCCCAAGATCTAGTATTGATGATGGGAAATTTGTTCCACTGCCAAAGTCTTCTCCAGCACATCCCAAAGATCCTCAGTGGGGTTCAGCTCTGGACTCTCTGGTGGCCAATCCATGTGTGAAAATGATGTCTCATGCTCCCTGAACCACTCTTTGCCCCTTTGAAACAGATTAATCTCTTTTCCAAAAACCACAAGACGCGTCTTTCAACAGGTGGTGACCTTTTTTTTTTTTTGGCGGGGCAGTGTATATGTTTTTTTTTTTACAGTACTATGCAAAAGTCTTAGCCAGTCTATATTTTTCAGTTTATATGCTGCTTATTCCTTCTTTAAGTTTTAGTGATCACTGCACTTTGTAGATCTACAAACTACAGACATGTTTCTCTAAATAGTTTGTTACTGGAAGCGTACTGTCTTTAGACAAGTTCTGTTTGGGAGGCCTCCGAACACAGCAAGGGGTTCCCAGAAATGTCTCCACCAGACTGCAACACTTCCATGGCCTGCCCAGTGCAAGTTTTTTGGGCATTTATGGGACCAGCTGGGAAGCCAGTTTCGGGAGCCTACTAGTATGCAGGATCTACAGGGCCAACTGCAATAGAACACCAACAACAGAATTGGATGTTATTTAATTTTCTCTTACTTAACTCAGATAAAACTGAGGTTCTATTAGTGGGACCCAAGGCTGTGAGAGACAGGTTAGCTACATCTATCCTAAATCTAGATGGCTGTCCAGTATTGCCCCGTCCGTCTGTAAAAAACTTAGGGGTCACATTTGATTCAGATCTCTCCTTTGATGCGCACATTAACAGCATCACTCAAATTGCTTTCTTTCAATTACGTAATATCGCTAAACTTAGAAATATCCTCTCTTTTAATGATGCAGAGAAACTTGTTCATGCGTTTATAACCTCAAGGTTGGATTACTGTAACGCCTTACTTACTGGATGCTCTAGTAAATCTATAAATAAACTTCAGTTAGTTCAGAATGCAGCTGCCCGAGTGCTAACTCTAACTAGAAATTTGATCCATATCACTCCTGTTCTATCATCACTGTACTGGCACTGGTTACCAGTCAATTCGCATTGATTACAAACTAATTCCTTATAACTTATAAAGCTCTACATGGCCTGGCCCCACATTATCTGAGTGACCTCTTAGAGTTTTACAATCCAACTCGTCTACTTCGTTCGCAGGGTGCAGGACTTCTTTTAGTTCCTAGAATTAAAAAAGTCACAGCAGGGGGAAAGGCTTTCTCATACATGGCCCCCCAACTATGGAACAAACTTCCCACTATCGTTCAAGATTCAGACACCCTCCAAAGTTTGAAGTCTAGGCTAAAGACATACTTATTTATGCAGGCTTTTGACTAGATTTAGACCAGGTTGCATGGTTTGGGTTGCTGGGGCCGGAGTCTGGAGTCACGTCTGGCCTGCCTGCCTTGTCCGCTAGCCGGGAGTGTCGAGTGGGCGGTCTGGCTGAACTGGGCTTCGGTCCTTGTGATCTTGACTATGCATCCTTGCCTTGATAATGGCAGAGCTGGGGGTCTGTCCAAAAGTCTTAGGGTGATCAAGACGTGGGGTTTGCTTTCTTCTGCCGCTCGTGGGGTGGCCGATGTCTCCATGTGATCCCTCTTGGCTGTGTTTCCTACCAGTTTCTCCCTCTTTCTAGCTATGCTGCTATAGCTAATGCCTTGGCCGGGGGTCTCCTGCTACACTTAGCATCAGTGATTGACATGGCATCAGTGATTGTTAATAAAACACTTGCTCTTAATAATAACTAATTACATTTTCTGTTTCTCTCTGGCTTGTTCTGGCAGTCCGGCCCCACACGTAGGTTCATCTGATTGAGCTCCCAACTGTGCAAATCACATTTATTCGAATCTATGACTCCATGAACTCCATGACTTTAGTTTCCTCTTGATTTATCATCATACCCGGGGCACTTAATGTCATGTGCATACTTCATCATCTATTTCGACTTTGTACTCCATACTTTAGTTTTGCTCTTAATTTATCTCTACCGAACGCGCCCAAGGATTTGGGTCCTTTTTTTGAGTCTTTGTCCTCCCCAATTTTTCTTTCCTAGAAATAGGGAGTTTTTCCTTGCCACGTTTGCCCTAGCTTGCTCAATTTGGATGGGACGTATTATTAGGAGATCATTAAACTTGTAAAGTTGCTTTGAGACAATTCTCCATTGTAAAAAGCGGCTAAATAATAAATCTGACTGACTTGACTTGACCACATATGGAACCTCTGCCTCTGTTCCCCACCATATCTCCCTGTATCCGACTAGAGATTGGGCCCAACGGGGTAGAAGCCTCCTTCAATTGTACAGTTTTTTTTTTTTTCCCCAATTAACTTAACCAGTCGCTCTAATTCTGTAATCACTTCCATATTTCATTCACACTATGAAGTTTCATTTGATTCCAACAACTCCTCCTTGGTGAGGGTGGGCTACTTATTTTTTTTTATTTACTGAGTGAGTGTATTAGTAGATGTCCATTGCTCCAGGTGAAAAAATGAACTGAACCTGGATCTGACTGAAAACGTTACACTCAAGCTTTTGGAACAATGCTGGGGAATTATGGGAAATGTAGTGGCCTGTAGTTCTGCTCAGCAACCCAGGATAAGCACCACTGTAATTTTAGTGGGGCACAGCGACATTGTCTGATGTCCTGTGGTGCACAAAACATGGTGCATTCATTATTTTAGACAGGTTTACATAAGACACAGTCATTATCTATGGAATCTAATAATTCACTGCTTACTTTAATTAACAAAGTTCAGTGCCCTGACACAGCCTGTATCCTGACAGAAATATTTTATGGGACACTGTTATATGGTGATAAGGGAACCATCTTTAAAAGCTAACAGGGAGATTGAAATCCCTTCTTAATTAGATAACAAGGGATCGGGATCCTAATCCATAGTAGATAATTGACAAAACAACCCACGACACCCAACACACACACACACACACACACAAACAGAACATATCCAGAAACAAAACAGACCCACCTCGTCATTTAGTGAGGAGTTTGAAGTTATTATACGAAAATTAACCCAGATCATGAAACACTCACTGCTTATTCTCATGAAATAATCAGTTAGTTAAGCCGTTAATTAGCTGAAGATGAAAAGAAAAGTCTTTGTAAGATGTGTCCAATGTGTGAGCAAGGATCTTCTCCCACATTCAAAAATGTGTACGTGCAATGCATAGCAATGAAGTGTAGTGATTGGGAGCTAAGACTAATGCTGCACTACAATGTGATGTACAATGCATTGGACAAATCTAAATCCACAAAATGTGCTAGTGAACTATGGTTTACTGCTGGCTGTAAATTTAATGTCATGTTTCACTTATCAAATGTCTTCATTACAACTAAAAATTCAACCAATATACTCCATCTTTCATCAGTTTGGCAACTTCAGCCTCCAAGACATATTTTAATAATTAATAAGCAGGGTATCTCAACTGCTACTGTTGGTTCCTAACTGCCTTTACTGGTTGCCTACAAATGAAATCAAGTTAAATGTAATAATTTCATTAACTATAAAATTTAAGAGCAGGAAAGTTTAATGAAATGCACAGGTTTGACCACAAGGGGTAGGTGAATTTTTTTTCTCCATCCCATTTTGTTTCCAAACAAGATTTGTGGTGTGAAATTACTAAGCACTGATTATGCACTGTAATAATTCACAGATGTATCACATTTTTCTCATATCGATAATATTACCACCAGCAATAATAAACTGAGTATCTAAATCTAAAGAACGGTCTGTACTGTATAATAGCAGAGATATGGAAAGGATACTATGATAGGTAATGATGAGCAAGTTAATGATTAAAACGCATGAACCTACAGTTGGCCAAAATCATTAACACAAACCTTATTTTATATATAATGAGGTGTTGAAAAATCTCATGTAATTTAGTAGTAATGGATTGTAGGTGAAACGTAAAAGCAAAACACTTACTCTATTGATGAACTTCAGGCACCAGCATACAGTGGGGCAAAAAAGTCTTTAATCAGCCACCGATTGTGCAACCTCTCCTACTTAGAAATGAGAGAGGTCTGTAATTTTCATCACAGCTACACCAACTATGAGAGACAAAATGAGAAAATCAAATTGTAGGATTTTTAAAGAATTTAATTGTAAATCATGGTGGAAAATAAGTATTTGGTCACCCACAAACAAGCAGATTTCTGGCTCTCACAGACCTGTAACTTCTTCTTTAAGAAGCTCTTCTGTCCTCCACTCGTTACCTGTATTAATGGCACCTGTTTGACCTCTTTATCTGTATAAAAGACACCTGTCCACAGCCTCAAACAGTCAGACTCCAAACTCAACCATGGCCAAGACCAAAGAGCTGTCGAAGGACACCAGGAAGAAACTGTAGACCTGCACCAGGCTGGGAAATTGAATCTACAATAGCAAGCAATAGGCAATCCGCCCAGGAGGGTTGGGTCCCTTTTTGAGTTTGGTCCTCCCAAGTTTCTTCCGAGAACTAAGGAAGTTTTCCTTGCCACTGTCCCGCCCTAGGCTTGCTCAATTTGGGATTGGACGTAGTTATTAGGAGATAATCTAAACTTGTAAAGTTGCTTTGAGACAATGCTCCATTGTAAAAAGCGCTATATAAATAGATCTGACTTGACTTGACTTGGCAAGCAGGTTGGTGTGAATAAATCAACTGTGGGAGCAATTGTAAGAAAATGGAAGACATAGAAGACCATTGATAATCTCCCTCGACCGCACAGTCGCAGCGGCTCACGACTCTCCTTCTCAGTGCGTTTTTCTGTTGCTTTTGTGTTTCTTTCTTGTTTGTTTGTGTACTATCGGTTCTGCGTACATCAGCTACATCCGTGAGAACCTTTTGGACATTGGTGAGCAGTACCAGATATCTGTTTTGAGTGACTTTCATGAGACACATGACATTCCGGTCGACATAGCGAGGACGCTGGGCTTTCCGTGGATTGTTGTTGGGTCCGGGAGGCGGCGCAGACGGAGAAGGGAGGGGAAGCAGAAACGGGGCTGCAGGTCCGGTGTTATGCTAAGGCTAAGAGAACAACCACACAAGCCACCTCTTCCGAGCCTGTATCTCTCCAATGCCAGGTCCCTGGTCCATAAAACGGATGACTTGGAACCGTGCAACCTAGACTCCAACCTGCTGCTAACCTTCTACCGCTCGTCCATCGAAAACCTGCTGACATACTGTATTACAGCATGGTATGGCAGCTGCACGGTGGAAGACAGGAAGAGGCTTCAGAGAGTGGTAAAGTCAGCACAGGAGATCATTGGCCACCCTCTCCCCTCCCTGTTAGACATTTACACCTCACGCTGCATCAGCAAAGCAAATGCCATCATCAAGGACTGCTCCCACCCTGGCTTCGGACTGTTTGATTTGTTGCCCTCAGGAAGCGCGACAGGTGCATCAGATCAAGAACCAACAGACTCAAGAACAGTTTTTTCCCGAAAGCCATAACCACACTAAATTCATACATGCACTGATCTATAGTCCAATTTCCACACATCACCCTCCGGTCTTCTATACATCTACTGTGCCACAATAAGCTCCATCTATTAGTACACCTGTTAGATTCCACTATTATGCACTTTTGTATAAGTGGAACAACACCGCTACCTAAAAAACATCCACTATTTGGCAATAGGGATTATGTGCAATAACACGGTATTTTATTTTTTTACAGTATTTATGTCTTCTACATTCCTAAATTCTACCCCTCACTTATGATCTAACTCTTACTTTATGCAAAGCACCGTTTGCCATTTCTTTCTTTGTTTTTGTATTGTTTTCGTATGTGTTTGCACTACAAGAAGTGGCTTTAATCTCATTGTACATAAGTTATAGTGACAATAAAAGCATTCTATCTATCTAGCTGGGGGGCTCCAACGCAAGATCTCATCCCATGGGGTCAAAATGATCATGAGAATTGTGAGCAAAACTCCCAGAACTACACGGAGGGACTAGATGAATGACCTACAGAGAGCTAGGACCAAAGTAACAAAGGCTACCATCAGTAACATAATACGTCAAGAGGGACTCAGATCCTGAAGTGCCAGGCGTGCCCTCCTGCTTAAGCCAGTACATAT
This sequence comes from Ancistrus triradiatus, assembly GCA_025084515.1. NCBI lineage: Eukaryota > Metazoa > Chordata > Actinopteri > Siluriformes > Loricariidae > Ancistrus > Ancistrus triradiatus. The sequence continues at coordinate 8,704 of JAJAGP010001933.1, forward strand.
CCTGGCCCATCTGAAGTTTACCAGAGAGCATATGGATGATCCAGAAGAGGATTGGGAGAATATCATGTGGTCAGTTGAAATCAAAATTGAACTTTTTGGTAAAAACTCAACTCGTCTTGTTTGGATGCTGAGTTGCATCCAAAGAACACCATACCTACTTTGAGGTATGGGGGTGGAAACATCATGCTTTGCTGTTGTTTTTCTGCAAAGGGGACAGGATGACTGATCCGTGTTAAGAGAAGAATGAACAGGGTCATGTATCATGCGATTTTAATCCAAAACCTTCTTCTATCAGTGACAGCATTGAGGATGAAACATGGCTGGGTCTTCCAGCATGACAGTGCTCCCAACCCACGAAATCACACCGCTCGGGCAACAAAGGAGTGGCTCCGTAAAAAGCATTTCAAGGTCCTGTAGTGGCCTAGCCAGTCTCCAGACCTCAGCCCCATAGAAAATTTGTGGAGGGAGTTGAAAGTCCGTGTTGCCCAGCGGCAGCCCCAAAACATCACTGCTCTAGAGGAGATCTGCATGGAGGAATGGGCCAAAATACCAGCTACAGTGTGTGCCAACCTGGTGAAGACTTACAGGAAACATTTGAACTCTCTCATTACCAACAAAGGTTATGTTACAAAGTATTGAGCTGAACTTTGGTTATTGACCAAATACTTATTTTCCACCATAATTTACAATTAAATTCTTTAAAAATCCTACAATGTGATTTCCTGGATTTTTTTCCCCTCATTTTGTCTCTTATAGTGGAAGTGTACATATGATGAAATTTACAGAACCTCTCCTCATCTTTTTCTCTAAGTAGGAGAACTTGCACAATCGTGGCTGACTAAATACTTTTTTGCCCCCCTGTAAACGCTAACTAACGTCGGGCTTGTTCTGGAGCATTCATTCCTGTTTTGCTTTCATTGGCCCTTATAAACGAACCGTTTTAGGAACCAGGAGACACGATACATACAGCAGGGATCTTCTCTGAGGGTTAATCACATGTATTGAACCGTGACACGTGAATCACAAATCAAGTTTTCGGCTGAAACTAGTTTGTGCAGCTCGATTTATACAAGTTCAACGCAAGCGCACCATTACAGAGCACCCACACGAACCACGCTATATTTTTTCTAGTCAAGCTGGGTCCAGAATCAAATTTGACACGTTCCGACATGGCCCAGCTATCACTCTATTTCACATGGGGGCGGCGCAGTGGCTCGGTGAGTAGCACCGTTGACTCTCAGTAGGTCCTGGGTTCGATCTCAGGTGGAGTGGTCTGGGTCATCCCTGTGTCCGCATGGCTTACTCTGGGTGCTCCAGTTTCCTCCCACAGTCCAAGGACGTGTTTTAGGTTAACTGATTGCACTAAAGTGGCCCTAGTGTGTGAGTGTGTATGAGTATATGCCCCATATGATGGATCGGCACATTATCTAGGGTTGTTCCTGCCTGGCACCCTATGCTGCCGGCTATGCACTGGTTCTCCCGTAACTCTGTCCAGGATTAAGTGGATAAGAAAGAGAATGAATGAATAAATGAATATACTTCATATAGACATTGTGATATTCTGGCCCAGATCCGTTCTGGGCCTAATTATGTATAATCCTTCATATGCTTCATGCTCTGACACTAAGCAATGATTAATAATGCAACATAAGTCCTATACACAACAGTGGCTGTATTATTTGTTTACCCACATTTGACCCATACGGCCACCTGCACACTATGCTCAGGGAGAAAATGACTGCTCGAGTGCAAACTCGGAGCATAATGACTATTTATATCAGGTATATTGCTTTATTAATCCTTCCTTAATGACCCAATATACAGTCCGAGAGCCTGACTGGATGAAGCCAGCCAAACTTCAGCATTACTTTGAACACGCCGTCTGGAAAAATAAGGTTCAAGCGTATTTAATTAAACTTAGGCTCAGAAATGCAAATTTGCACGCACGTCTATGCACATCCCCAGGTGAGACTGAAGCCTGCCTCATTATGATCAGGCATGGTGACACTCACACCAGACATTTACCATGACAATGATAGAGCTCATTAGATGCTTATCATCAAAGCTGCTGAAACACATCTAACCTTGAACGTGCCCTCACGCAACAGACTCTGGTGTTGGCTCATGCAAAGTTATTTGAGGCTTTGGGCAGTGTATTCATAGTACCCTATTCTGTTCACAAATTGCTACAAAGAGGTGGTGGACTGATCTATGGAGGCATTATATGTATCCTCCCTGGGTGGTGGGTGCATTTTTAGGTTAATGGGGGTTCATTTATTCATTTTCCACACCTGCTTAATCCGGTTTAGGGTTGTGAGAAGTCAGGATGGTCAGGTCACACAGTTGAAACCAACCCTGGATCGCAGGAGACCAATGCACTGAAGAGGAAACAACTTAGAACTGTTCTTAGCTGACAGTTGTGATCTTCTGCTGCAGCAGCAAATATCCCTCAAGTTTTGAAGTGTTGTGCGTTTAGATTTGACATTTTACAGCATTTAGCATTTTACCCCTTATCCAGAGTGACTTACAATCTTACAATCCAAGCAATTAGGGTTTAGGGCCTTGCTCAAGGACCCAACAGTGGTAGTTTGGCAGAGGTGGAATTTGAACCCTGAACCTTCTGATAAATAATCCAGTACCTTAACCGTTAGGCTACCACAGTCCCGTTTAGAGGTTCTACATACCTTTGTTGGAACAAGTGGATATTTGAGTTAATGTTGCCTTTCTATAAGCTCAAACCACTCTGGCCTCTGGCATCAACAAAGCATTTTCGCTGCTGCTCGCTGGATACTTTCTATTTTTCAGATCATTATCTGTAAACCTTAGAGATGGCTGTATGTGAAAACCCCAGTATATAAGGTAGGTGTTTTTTAAAACTGGAAAATGTGCATATATTTATTTGTTTTTAATAGACAAATGTGGTGAGAATTGATAATCACCCAAATTAGTGTTTCTTCCTGTTTAAAAGCACCTACAACAGATGTTTCAAACAATTATGAAATGAACATGTCTGACTTTTCTTTATAAATGCAGTTTTATAGATGATGGCTATGGGCCATAAATGGATTGAACTGGATCTTTATGTTGAAGTCTGCTTGAACAATCTGGACCAGATGACTCTGGACAGTCCATTCTGAAATCGAGCCAAGTCCAGGGGCCAGATTTGGGCCAGTGATTTTATATCTGGCTAGCCGGAGCCGGCCCAGATGTGGGCTAGAGGGTTTGTGCTGGCTGGGCTGTTTTCTCAATTATCTCTAACATTTTCAGTCCGATTCCTCCTTTGGTCCTAATAACACTGCGGTGTTCAGTTTTCGGTTTTAGCCTCTTAGATTCAATCTCTTCTGCTTTCTAAGTCCTCTCTTTATAATTCATCATCATACATTGCTTTTTTCATTCTTTTTTTGGAGAAAATACTCTCTCATGCACACAAACAGCATCATTTTCTGGCAGTTTGTAATGAAGAAAACATCTTTGCTGGAGTCTGCCCAGGTTAAATCAAGTGGCAGCCAGTGAGTAACGCTTGTTATCACTACATGGCTGTGCCATGGCTTCTGGGCAATGCACACTATATAGACACAAAATTCTGGACACAAAAAACAACAACCCAAAACATAGGAATAAGGAGTGTATTATTATGGAGCGCCTCTTCACTGCTACAACAGCCTCAACTCTTCTGACAACGTTTTATAGTTGAATGTGGAATATCACTGAGGTCAGCTACTGATGTTTGACAATAAGCCCTGATTTACAGATCTCAATGGAATCTGATAAAGTTAACATCAAGGCTCGATGCAAGTCTGGCAAATCTTCCATTAAAGTTGGCAAACCATTCCTGTATGGATGTGTTTGAGGAGAGCATTACACAGTTGTTGATCTGACTTGGGGATGTTGAAACCAATTAAAATGTCATAGTGAGAGCCTCTATGGTTTTCAATATAATCATTTCTACTGCCACTGTTTTTCTCAGAAGATATGCTAATATGGTTCATATTATGAATGCTGAAATAAACAACACCAAAAGTGGTGTCCCCAAACTTTTGGCTGCATAGTGTAGTTCATCTGGCCACCATTTAAGATTATGCAGTGCACCCACTGCCCTCTGCTGGTAGGTGAGGATGCCACTGGCCCCCTTTTGACCTTTCCTCATTCCTGGTCATGGAACGCTCCACCCAAAGAACCCAAGCCACTCCGCCCTGGGACTGAACCCAGGACCTTCTTGCTGTGAGGCAACGATCCACTCAACACAGACAGCAGCCATGCCCAGGTCTTTAGGGCTCTAGGGTTAGCAACAGTGCAAACCACTGCACCACCATGAGGAAAATATAATTAAGCTAATGACTGGAGTTGGCACCACCCAGGACAGACTGTCTATACATAATTCACCAATAAACAAAGGAGACTGGAAGGCATCACAAGTCCTCTCTTGCTGTGGTGACAGTGGAGCAATCAGATTTAAATTTCTCTTAACTGACTCAGTTACTTTTAGCCCTGCATTATCATGTTGTTAACCTCTGCCAAAATATGATCCTTGTACTCTTAATGCTGTCTCTTGCTCACTTATAACAATTGATAATCATCCATTAACATTCTGCCCTCTATTAACATTTACTGTGCAAGCATATTAGTAAGAGTCCCCTACATTGGGTAGTTGACAACAGCCGTTTATAATGAACAAAGAGGCACAAGTATAATGTAACACGCAGATATACATTAGTAAAATTAATCTCCTTGTGTGTAAGGTGGTAGTAACGTCAAGCTCCTGCAGATGGTGTTGCACGAAGGATGATGGCGCATAAATACCTGCGAGGAGTGGTGACGAGATTCATAGATTGAGAAGAGGTGGTTACAGTGCCACTGATGTCCTCGTACAATGTCTAGAATGAGTCGCAAAGCAGATGTTATTGATTGACTAAAAGGAGTGATTGCATTTGGCTGGGCCAAAGGCTATAGTGTGAAGGAAGTAGCTGAATTTGCAGGTGTATCGCAGCGTATGGTCATACGAGTCTACCAACACTGACAGAAATCCCAGTCTACAGGAAATTCTCAGAATTGTGGCCCAAAGACAAAACTGACTGGGACCGTCGGCGTGTTTCACGGCTTGTGAATAAAAATCGCTTTGCTTCACTTCCAGGCAAGAGTTGATTCTTGAAGTCAACGCAGGTCCTTCACAACCAATTTCTGAAAGAACACTCCAAAAGGAACTGCACACCATGAACATATGGAGCAGAGTGGCACACAAGAGGCCATTGCCCAGTCCTGCTCACAGGGTTGGCCAAATGGTGAGTGGGTGAATAGACAAATTGAACTTCAAACGTGTTATCTGATCAGATGGATCTCGTTTCTGCCTGTATGTGAATGATGCTAGGCATCGTGTTCATCAAAGTCCTCAAGAAGCCTTCAATGAGGACTGGGTGCAAAGCGTGGTTTAAGCTGGAGGAGGTTCTGGGGGTGTTTTAATTAGTAAAAACAGTCAATTTTAACCGCAATGCCTATGCTGAGCTGCTGTACAACCAGGATTTGCCTTTTGCTCAATCTTACTGAAGACATCCAACGTAGGAAACAATAGCAGCCAGACTATTATTTGATCTGCAAAAGTTTTCTACACCACCATCTGAACTCAAATTAATAGTATTTCATTTCATTTCATTTCATTTACAGCATTTAGCAGACGCCCTTATCCAGAGCGACTTACTTGTACAGTCTTACAATCCAAGCAATTGTGGGTTAAGGGTCTTGCTCAAGGACCCAACAGTGGCAGCGGCGGGATTTGAACCCTAGACCTTCTGGTCCATAGTCCAGTACCTTAACCACTAGTCCACCACAGTCCCCTATAGTATAACCCTGATAGTTCACTAATTCACTGTGTGCGTTTTCATGCACTTAATAATCTGACAACTGCAGAAAATCAGACTGTCAGTAATCAGATCAAGGAGTTTACGTAGACCAGAGTAATCACATAATGGGAAACCTCCAGGTTTATATGACACAAGCAATAATTTCTACTTTATAACCAGCCAATAACCTCACAGAAAGATGATGCAAACCTCAATTTTTAATATTAAATAACACAAGGTTCATTTTCTTGTGTTGATGTATATATATTTTGTGCCTGAGTTTAATTCTAGGTTACCAGATCACCACATAAGAAATCCCCCAACCTGGTTCTATGTAAATAAAGCCCTAAAGGAAGCGAAATCTCAAAAGGATTAAGTGGGACCTGGCACCATTTTGTGTACTGGTATACATGCTTATGAAAATCAGATTTCTTAAGCGGATGTCTAGATCAGAGTATGCCTTGTATACATGACCACTTGAATACTCAGATAACTGCAGAAATCCGAGTTATTAATCAGATTATGTGCAATAAACACACTCACTGTAATCATGCGAATAGCTTGAAGTAGGTGTTTGTGAACAGCTTCTCAACTCCACTCACACCCTCCACTTTCAACATTTGTTATTTCATTTATTTTCCCCTTGTAAAACCACCACCCCATTTGTCCTAGCCGGGGTCCACAGATATACAAGGGCACAAGTGGAAGCGACTCCTTTACACCATGCCAATCTATTACAGACTATTTTACTCCAGTACCTTTGTGGTTCTCTCCATTCCTGCCGATGGCTTTGTGGGTGGTTGCAAGGCAAGAAAAAGGGAAGAGGATATGGAAACCTATTTCTGGCAGTGAAGAAGAAATGGTGAAAGAAGCAATGAGATCGAAGGTTTTTTTCTTTCAAAGAAGAAGTGACAGCTGTATCCTGCTATCAAGGCATTTAAATATCGTTCTAATGGCAGAGGCTTATGGACTCAAGGGAAATGACCTGTTCATTGTGAGGCACACCATACTCATTATAAACACTCTACAGAACTGTAATTGACTACACATTTTGTAGGGGCTGGGCAAATGATCGCTAAATGAATCAAAACATCAGAACCTTTTAACTGACAACTCTTGTCCATGTTGAGTTTCAGTTTTTATTTAATTCTGTTAATACATATTATTTCTGTTTAGTACTTTGGAATTTTGGACAACCTTTTGGAGGAAACTGGCCCTGAACCAAAGTCAGATGTAGGCTAGTGAAAAAATTTCATTTACAAGTGTGGAACAAGTCGGAAAGAAGATGCGTATAGAGATAAGAATTTGAAAATGTCTGAATAAATTAGAAGAGATAGGTCACATTTTGTAGGGAGTCCATTAAATGAGACAGTTTGATGTGCATTTAGAAAAACACTGGAGGGCAGTTTTCAATAATGAGTAAGAAGCAGAATGACATTAATGAGCATCCAATGGGAAATTACACATGAACCGTCTGAATGTTAGCAACCAAAAGTACTAATACATATTTGGTAAAGCTAAACCACCCTTTATTATATACAGTTTATGATGTTGAAGAGCTGCTTTTTGCCTTCTCTGCATCCTCCCTTGCCAAATAAAAGTTAAAATGGCATTGCCGAGAAGAATCTGAAATAAGAAGAGTTTCTGTCTCTCAAAACCACTTGCTTCAACCTGGCATAATGAGCCTGATGAAATTCTTAAAGAGACATTGAATAACGTGCAACATCTACACCTAGACACCAAAACTCAACTGGTGAGAAATGAAAGGACAAATCATACATGGCCAGACTCAGGTTGTCTAATGTCCAAGTCTAATGTCTAATAAATAATATAATTAATTAAATAGATTAGCAACAGGAGATGTATAAACAGTAGCATAAGAGCAGTATAATACAATATTCACTGTTGTAAATGTTATACAGTACAACTATTATATTACTACGTGTATACATATACTTTGTACTATTTCTAGTCTATTACACTTTTATTTACATTATTATTTATTAAACTAGAATGACACCTTTTTACCAATACAGTCTTTGGAGAATCACGAGAAGTTGCCTGGACCAATATGGCAACAGCGTTGACACAGGATCCAGTGGCCAATGCGACATCTAGGCATATGCCTATGAAGGGGACATTCTCAAATTGTTTTGACACAAGCCATGGGGTCAGATTAGAGAGGATGTACCTGATAAGCACCTTTGGACTCCCACTCCACCCTGTGGAAATCCTTCCCTGCATTTAAAAGAGACGGCCATCTCTGATGCATCACAGCCAGATGGTGACATTACGAAATTTAGGAGATGGCGTATATTTGATGATAATTGTCGCCCCTGAATAAAACCAGTTTGATCCTCTGAAAAAATATTAGGAAGACAGGGGTCCAGATGGCATACCAGCACCTTAGCATGAATTTTTACATTGGCATTCAAAAGAGTTATGGGTCACCAGCTGCTACACTTTTTTGGTTCCTTCAATTTCTTTAATATGAAGAAAATTGAGGCTTGTGGTGAGGTCTTATGAAATGAGCTTTGCTTTTTCATCAAATTATGCAACCAACTCCTGGAGTCACAGAGGTTCATTCAGGTCTGCTGCGGTCTGAGTGAATACTGGGAAGGAACAAACCATACAATATATACTAAAATTCCATTTACAGAAAATATTTGGATAGCTCCCTTACATAACCCTTACACACTGTACTTGGTTCATTAATCCTTTCTTATATGTATTCATATGGTACATAACAGCAAATATATTCCTATAGTATTGTACAGCACTTTTTCCATTTCCACATCCCTGCATCACCATGATGGAATTTGCATATGAATGCAAAGTGGAAGCTTATTTTGTGGACAGACTGTCATTTTGTAAAAAGGAGTTCATTTCCACCAGGCTTTCAGACTTAATTCTGGACAGCAAATATAATGCTTAAAGTTAATTATTTGTGTACAATTCTTAAATAAGGTTCGAGAGACCTGTACGTGTTTGCATCTGCAATTGCAGTGCATTCTGAGCAATAACAGCACTACAATGACATTTAATCTAGGTCAAACATTGAAAGTGAATACTGGGAAATCAATGTACAGGAAGAAAGACTGTCAGTGGTATTAATAGGGCAACAGTAACTTTGAATAAGATTACGTTGGGTAAGGCATTTTCCTTCCATCTGATGTGTGGGCTAATAAAATAAACAAATAAAGTACTGTTATATACACAAGGCATATGATGTTTGTCGATTGTGTGCACCCATGTGTCTGAAATTAATTATAATAAGCTTCAATTTAGCATTTTGTACTCCTAACAACTTGATATGACCTTGCAATTAGCAGGTTTGTACTTAGCTTTATGCTCAATGCCTTACTAATGAGAAGCTGAGGCAATAATAGCAGTCTGACGTCCAGTCATTGCTGTTTGATACACAGTGTTACCTTGGTTTTCATCATTAATTCATTCCAGAAGGCTTATCAAGAACCGAAAACAACAAGTGCAGAGGGCTGGTGGCCCAGGTTTCCATAGTACATGATCCTGAGGAGTTTCGGCCCATCCTTACTCCTCAAAAGACTTCCGTGGATACCGCTTTTGTACCAAATCATTATTAAAATCACCTCGGGATCACCTGTTTGAAATCACATCATTATTTATTTTTTAACTCAGTACTAGCCCTAAATTATCCTCCTTCCAAATTCTTTGCATTGTATTGCAGGCCTGAAATGCAGGAATGCATGTTGAGCAGAAATGAAATCAAGTTGACCAGAAAAAAAGAAGAAATCTCTTGCGTTCATACTGTCTGTAATTAAATAAAAGTAATGGTAAAGTCATGTAAGGAACACTTTTTTTTTTTGTTTGTTTGTTTTGACAATTTGCATTTTCCATACAAGTCCCCACATTTTCTGATTTGAGTGATAATAAAGGTACTGGCCACTGGTTGAACATAGTAACCAAAACAACCATTGGTTTCCTCCGGCAAATGGTAACATCTTATGCATGGCTATTTATGTAGTACAAGTTTGTACTAGATATGAAACAGTATTGTACATTAGTACCATTTATCCATGTTAATATACTCTATATCTACTTTCACTGACCATTCTTATCAGATCACTTGGAGCCCATCTGCAGAGCATACATCCTCTACCTCCCTGTCAGTCAAAATTGATCCACATAGGAGCTGATAAGATATTATTCGGACGGTGGCTCATTCTTGGCGCAGCAGTGACACTGACTTGGCAGTGCAATTCCATATGAACGATATCAGACAAAGCAGCATCGCTGGGATTTTTAAACAGTCCAGTGTCACTTCTGGTTTGAAGACAGTCTGGCAACCAAATCCAGTAAAGAGATATTAGTCAGAAATGTATTTGTTGTGAGATGTATACTAATGAAGGATGACGGCTAAAGCTGAAGTTGGACCAAGACTACACATGGAAGACAGTAGGCCCACAAACTGCGTATGCAGAACAATGAAGAATATAATTTATATAAATGGTTTAAAAAAAAACCTACCATGCTTGTACCATTTCGGTTTGTTCTGTGCTGAGAAGGGGTCCTTCAGCCAACACTTAGATGGTACATCATGCTTAGATAAGAGGCCAATCAGGAGGTTGATAAATTATGTATTGAGCTTGTGTTGCAGGCAATGGAAAAAGTGCCAATAGACAGAAAGTGGATTGTTATGAAACCAACAAACCCTAGAAGAAATGTACGACAGTTTCCTTTTCAATGTTGAGCCGTTGTGCACATAATGATTCCACCCATTATCCATTTTAATTGCAAAATCTATGGAATCAGCACACAGATGATGTTTTTCACCCAGATGTATGACAACATAGCAAACAAACATATCACATAAACCCAAACAACTTCTGTTTAATAGATGAACATTGTGTGTTGTATGTACACTCACAGGTCACCATTAGGCACACATCGTTCATTTGATCTATTCCACTTACCATACAGATGTTACAGACTGTAGTCCATCTGTTTGTCCACATATTTTGTTAATAGTGCATATACAATAGGTCAATAGTGCATGCTATGCCAGTATGAATGGATCAAACAGTAGTGCTGCTGGAGACCTCAGTGTCACTGCTGAACTGAAAATTGTCTATCAACCAAAATGTTCAGCCACCAGGATCCTGTAGGATGCCTACAAGCACTCTGCCACAACAGAGGAGCTGCTGCCTCTGACTTTGCAACTACAAGGTGGAGAAAGATGTAGATGTGTCTAAAGAGTGCATAATGCAGGAACACAGTGTTTAAACATTCCAGCAGCACTGCTGTGTCTGATCCACTTATACAAGCAGTACACACACTAACACACCACCACCATATTAGTGTCACTGCAGGGCTGACCAAATAGTACCTGATCTGTGGGGGTCCTGACCATTAGAGAAGGGGACAAACAAAGCATGCAGAGAAACAGATGGACTAGTCTGTAATTGTACATAAACTGAAAAACAGAATACTCCAAGACAATAGGTTTCCACATCTTGCTCCAATTTCCTCCCACATTCCAAAGTCATGGGTTAGGTCAACTGGTATCTCTAAAGTGCCCCAGTGTGAATGAGTGAGTGTTTGTGTATGCGTGCGTGCCCTGCCCAGCCCAGGGTTGGCATTCTAAATAGTGTTTAATTCACAACTTGCTCCCTCTTCTGCTGGTTAGGCCCTGGCTCCCCACAATCCTGAATAGGATTAAGCTGGTATGAAAAAGACAGAATAAATGAATGATTGTATGTATTTAAATACACATTTCTCCTGAAACATGATTTCAGTGTTAGGGCAATATAAGAAACAGAATATCAATCCTGAGGATTACCTTCAGATGAGCAAAGGTAGACCGTAGTAACCTCAGACCACGTCGAATCTCTTCTGTGTTCTGGACGCATTTTGATAACAAAAAGGGTTTTATTGACAGCCAACCAAAAGGTTGAGACAAGTCCTCCAGTACAGAGGCTGCAGTTAGCTTGGCAGTTATGCTAGCACCTTGAGTTCACCAATAGAGTAAGTGTTTTGCTTTTACTTTCACTTTCAACCACTACTCTCAAGTTACATGAGATTTTCCAACACTTTATGAAATTGGAGATGAGATTTGAGATGAGATTTGTTAATGATTTTGGCCAACATATTACTTATTATAGGCTCTGCTATATAAAGTACAGACCCCTCTACCAAACACTCAAACTCCTCAGTTAATGATGCATATGATTGATCTTATGATGGAACTAGTGATTCGTCTGAACACATCTCCATCATAAATCAGGGGGCACCTGTACAATACAACTCCATTAATGCATATAATACCTTATACAGTGTGGATTTTCTGGGGGTCTGGAACCACTTAATTCAATTTGCATTATTCCTTATGGGAAACATTTGCTCGATACTCTTCATTTACAGTTCTCGACAAACCTTCTGGAACGAATTAATGACCTGAACCAACGTACCACTGAACTGTACCACAAATGTACCACTGATTCAGAATATATACAGGCAGGCAGGCAGACAGAGTCAACTAAATCAAAATAAGGTAATCTAGTCTGACTTCTTGGTAAGGATGAGAGATGTTGAATTTTGAACTAGCTGAAACTTATTAAAAAACAACATTACTGTCAGTAACATTCTGCAATACACAGAGTCACAGAGGTGGACAACAGGCTATTAGTCATTGCCATGTACTGAGTCATTCTTTTCACTCAGCTGCTTCTGAGAGTTTCACAAATGGCAAAAATGGACCCAAGGCTGACGTGTATTTAATCACTGCCATTTTTGTTCAGTGTTTGTTTATTTATTTTATTTTTGTACATTACACCAACATTAACAGCTACTCAAGACAGGAGCAAGGTTATAACTATACCAGTCAAACTGACATCAGGAACAGAGTGACCAGTTGATCTAACCCATGGCTTTGGAATTGGGAGGAAACCAGAGAACATGGGGTAAACTGTCAGACACCGGGAAGAAATAAACTCCACACACATGGAGACTGATGTCAGGATCAAACCAGGGATCTCCAGAGCTGTGCAGCGATAACAATAACTGACTGCGTCACCATGCCACCCGAGTGAAATTGAGAGATCTAACTCTGTTCCTTGGGTCTCATTTTGAACCAGTGAATCTTTCTTATTCGGTTTTCTCATTTAATGAGTCTCCTTTGGTCCAAGTCTGTGATTTCTACTGTTTCTGTGCATGCAGTAAGAGTCTTTCATAGACAGAGGTAAACAATACCATGCAGCCAGGGATGGAAACCTTACTGGCAAAAGCAGAACGCCCCTCCAATCATTGTAAACATAACTGTATAACTTTTAAAAATATATGCATTGAAAGACGTTCCGATGAATTGCCCACCCCATAGCCCAATCTGACCTAGCTGGTGGGAGGTGTTGGGAGAAATGGTTCCACGAGGGCATGCACACACGCCAAACAGACAGACCACCAGTAGAGCGGATCATTTGAACCACCGACAAGCATGAGCAGCTTCCACAGTTTTGTTGTCCATCACCCAGACATGGGTGGCACCTTCACTACACACCCGTCTCTGCCTGGACCATTTCCAGACGCTTAGCTGAAGGAAATATGAAACCTGGACTGCTATGAACTGTAACCATATTGTCTTTAGTGAGGACTCCAGGTTCTGTTTGGGATCTGACAATTATCAGGTTCGAGTATGGAGGCCTGGTGGTAAGGACTTAAATCCTGCCTTTTTTTGTGAAATGAGACACTGGCCCAACTGGTGTGATGATCTGGGGAGCCATCACATAACAGCCCCTAGTAGTGATATGAGGGGCACAGTTCAGCGATATTTGCACGACATCCTGTGGCCGTGTGTGTTGCCTCTTATGGCAGGGCTTCCAACTGGGATTTTTCACCAGAATAATGCTCACCCACACACAGTAAGGGTCTCCCAGGAATGTCTCCACCAGATTGCTACATTTCCTTGGCCTGCCCAGTCACCAGATTCATCACCAATCGAGCATTTATGGGACCAGCTGGGATGGCAGCTTCAGTAAACTATGAGTGTGGAGGATCTACAGGTCCAGCTGTAGGCAAATATCTCACAGAGGCATGTCCAGCAGTCAACGGTCTCTCGCCAAGAGGTACACTACACAAAAGTAGCCTCTGAGAGTCTTTTTATAGAGCAGTGTGGGAAGAAATTTTATGCCGTCTTGTGGCAAGGTCCAATGTGTAATCAGACCACACCAGTAATTATTTACATATCTGCCTGTCACATAACTGTATGCCGAGTTTTTCAGCAATCCGACATGACAAAACAATAAAGCACCCAGATAGACAAGGAGTGTATAGTGTTGTGCATTTATACAGTGGTGCTTGAAAGTTTGTGGACCCTTTAAAAGTGTCTCTGTTTCTGCATAAATATGACCTAAAACATCATCAGATTTTCACACAAGTCCTAAAGGAAAACAAGGAAAACCCAGTTACACAAACAAGACAAAAATATTATACTTGGTCATTTATTTATTGGGGAAAATGATCCAATATTACATATTAGTGAGTGGCAAAAGTATGTGACCCTCTAGGATTAGCAGTTTAATTTGAAGGTGAAATGGAGTTCAGGTGTTTTCAATCAATGGGATGACAATCAGGTGTGAGGGGCACCCTGTTTTATTTAAAGAACAGGGATCTATCAAAGTCTGCTCTTCACACCACGTCTGTGGAAGTGTATCATGGCACGAATAAAGGAGATTTCTGAGGACCTCAAAGAGCTGTTGTTGCTCATCAGGCTGGAAAAGGTTACAAAACCATCTCTAAAGAGTTTGGACTCCACCAATCCACAGTCAGACAGGTTATGTAAAAATGGAGGAAATTCAACACCATCGTTACCCTCCCCAGGAGTGGCCGACCAACAAAGATCACTCCAAGAGCAAGGTGTGTAATAGTTGACAAAGGACCCCAGGGTAACTTCTAAGCAACTGAAGCCGGTGTGCAGGACTGATCAACAGCCACAGGAAACGTTTAGCTGCAGTTATTGCTGCATCATTGATACTGAAAGCAGAGGGTCACATACTTTTGCCACTCACTAATATGTAATATTGGATCATTTTCCTCAATAAATAAATGACCAAGTATAATATATTTGTCTCATTTCTTTAACTGAGTTCTCTTTATCTACTTTTAGGAATTATGTTTTAGGCCTTATTTATGCAGAATTATAAAAAAATTCTAAAGGGTTCTCAAACTTAAGCACCACTGCAAGTTGTCCTACATTTAGTGGCATAATTGCCCCATAGCTCATTTATAAAGACCACTACAATAAGTCAGCATTTATAGAACATAGTTTGGCTTTATTTAGTTTCGTTATTCACTGAAGTTTTTCTTCTGCTTTTTAGAACTCTACTTAATGCTCAACATATGCCTTAAAGTGTAATGTAGCAGACTGAGATTAGATTTACATACATTTACATATACAATTGTTTCATGAGTCAAAGGACCAGTCATGGTGATAGTGGTAAGGAGAACTCCATGAGAAACATTAAGAGTAACAAGAGCGTACCAACTAAAAAAAGGGACTAAACACCAATATGCATATTTTTTACCTAACATTTATTTGACTAGATAAATTAGTTTCATTCTTAGATTTATCATCTACGCCACCCAAGGAGGTTGGGTCCCTTTTTTGAGTCTTGGTCCTCCCAAGGTCTCTTCCTCACAACACTTGGGGAGGTTCTCAATGCCACTGTTGCCCTAGGCTTGCTCAGTTTAGGATTGGCCTTAGATATTACATGATAAACTAAAATTGTAAAGTTGCTTTGAGACAATGCTCCATTGTTAAAAGCGCTATAGAAATAAATCTGACTTGACTTACCTGGGGTTCCCAACCTTGTTTAAGAGTGGATTACAGGATTAAGACTTCTTGCCTAGACAAATGTAAAAATCAAACAGTAATATGTTGTATACATATTACTGTTTGAGTGATGGACAAGCATCAGTGATTACCACAACATCCTTAAGGGTAGATTTTGGCTTTACAGAATAGATTTTGTTTCAGGCAGACTGTAACAATGTGGGTTAGAAGTGGTAGTACATTTGTGTGTCAGCCCTCAATATAGGTCAGAACACAAGCAGACAATGCAACAACAGAATAATTCATAACCAGTGTCTACATGAGCAGACAAAAAGATTTACATCAGAACCAGGAAAGAACAATTCATTGTAAAGGATAAGAGCAGTAACTGTAAAGATCTGGCAAGCTGTCAGTGATCCAGGAGACAAGGTTTTAGAGTACTGACAGCAAAAGTGGGAACAGAATACTGAATAGATGCCACTACTGTTACAATGCGCCCCGATTCTGAGAATAACCAGGAAGATAATACACAACCTTGAGGTATTCCTGTGTTCAGCAGAACGATGCCCGAAAGGGTGTTATTAATGTGGACTCACTGAAGCATTCTCTTAGGAACCGATTGATCAAATGAGCCAGAACGCTGCACATATTGAGGTCACAGTAGTCTTCTAGCAAGGCTTGGAGTTGAGCTGTGTTGCAGGGTTACGAGAAATGCTTTGACGCAAGATGTTTTGGACAAAAGAATGCTGTAAGACTAGGGGGAAGAAACACGGGTTGAGAAAAATTTGCTATAAGTAACTAAAACGATCCCCAGGACATACAATCCAGCTACTTTGTTTAAAAGGTGAAGTCACGTCAGATTTATTTCTATAGCGCTTTTTACAATGGAGCATTGTCTCAAAGCAACTTTACAAGTTTAGATTATCTCCCAATATCTACATCCAATCCCAATTTGAGCAAGCTTAGGGCGACAGTGGCAAGGAAAAACTCCTTAAGTGTTATGAGGAAGAAACTTTGGAAGGACCAAGACTCAAAAAGGCACCCAACCTCCTTGGGCGGCGTAGATGATAAAAGTAAGAACGAAACTAATAAGTCTTGGAGTGATAGTTCAAATAAAATATAAAATATGCACATCGGCATCAAGTAGTCCGATAGAGTCACTAAGATCTTGAGTCTAAGCAGGAAAGGATTTCTTTTAGTTTCCAGAATTAAAAAAGGCACAGCAGGAGGTACATGTAGCAGGAGGTACTTGTACATGGCCCCACAGCTATGGAATAAACTCCCTACTTAAGCTCGAGATTCTTTCGAGTCTTCAAATTGTAAAAGTCTGGGCTAAACTCATACTTATTTACACAGGCTTTTGGTTAGACTTGGACTGGAATGCATGGCTCGGGTTAGTGTGGCCGGAGTCTGAGGCCATGTCCGGCTGGGCTTCAGTCCTCCATCTTGAGTTGTGCATCCTTGCCTCAGACTAAGAGCAGAGCTGGTGGTTCATAGTCAGATAGATTTATGGTGATCTGGGATGTTGAGTTGCTGTCTTCTTGCCTCCAAGTTTAAGGTTTGTTGATCATTGGGAAGTGGGTTGCTGATGTCTCGTGATCCCTCTTGGCTATGTTACCTTCTGGTTCTCCCCTTTCTAGCTATGCTGCTATAGCCAATGCTGCCGGGGTCTCATGCTACACATGGCATCTGTGTGTGTTATTAGACTCTTCTCTAAATCAATAACTAACTACATTTTATCTTTTCTCTCAGAGCTGTGTTCCAGCCTGCCCACAGTAAGATGTTCCTCAGCTTAAGCTCCACTCAAGTTGTTACCATCATCAGCTCCGGCTCCACCATGCCCGGGCCACGCCAGAGGGCAGTACTTTCCTCCCTCCGGTTGGCAGGGGACGACGTGCCACCAAGGACCTTCAGTAGGTGTGTATCCGACTAAATGCTGATATGCATGTTTATGTTATTTCATTCAATATTAGATTTATCTGTTAACATTTACCTGGTTTCAGTTTGAGCTATTACTACAAACTTCTTTGACTAGATAAATTAGTTTCATTATTACATTTATCATCCACTCAAGGAGGAGGGGTCCTTTGAGTCTTGGTCCTCAAAAGGTTAGGTATTAGAAGATGATCTAAAATTTACATTGCTCCATTGTAAACAATCTGGCTCGACATATGCAGCATTTACCCTTACCAAGGGTGACTTAACGAAGCTAGAGGGTACTAGTGGTATGAGATGGCTACTGGACAAGGCAGCTTTTGAGGATGCAGGTCTGAATCCCTGGTGTGGATTGCAATGTGAAGGTCAGATGGTGTGTTTATCACCTGCTTCGTGTGCCTATTGACAGAATATACTCTCAGAAGCAGATCCAAATCTACTCTAGTATAGGGCATTGGGTATGTGGCAAACATCTGATGATAAATATTGATTTTGTGTTAAGAATATCTTCATCTAATGCAAACAGACTTGTGCTGCTAAAACGACGCATTTACTCTGCTGTCATAGCCATAAAATCTAGTGCAGCACACAATAGCTTTTGGTTCAAACACTCCAGGCTGACTAATCTCCTTAACAGAGAAGCTAAACATAAAGTAGAAAATGGAGGGTTTCTAAAAATGAACTGCACGGCTCCAAGAGAAGAACGATTGCCCTGATTATGAAAAAGAGCTGTAAATATCCAATTCGGTATTATGCTAATATTCCCAGAGCGCTTTTATTAGCTTATTCACGCTGCAATCCGAAGTATTAAAGGAAGGCAGTGCAGAAATAACGAGGACAAAGTTGACAATGAAGAGAGGTACAAACAATCCGAATGGAACGGAGAGAAAAATTGACAAGGGCAGCTGCAGGAGTTGAAGTGTGTGTAAGAAGAGGGTAGGTGGAATGGACTCTGTTGTCGTTAGCTAGGACAAGGGCGCAGTAATGAGAGTGGATGATAAACCTCCAGAGTGAATCTCTCATGGAGTGTTCAATTAGCTCTGCTCTGGTACCTGCTAGTGTAAGCCTGCTGTGTGTATAGGGAAGTTCAGGGCCAAGTGTGGCCTGGCATGCTGAGCCATATGCTCAAGGATTATGGTCTACTCAGGGGAGCAGGAACTGGATGTGGGTTTTGGCTACATGTGTCCCTAGAGTAAAACAAACCATCTCCCCCATGTTTGAATGAACGTCTTCAATTGAATTTGGTGTTTTACCGACAACTGTTACTTTTCTCTGTTAAAAATATCAGGTTTCAAACACCCCACCATTGAAAACAGAGTTGACACTGAAAGAAGGAAAGTACAGACAGTCACTGGCCAAAAAGAGGCTGCATAAGTCATGGAAGGTGTAACAACGCGATGTCTGTTCAGTATTCAGTCAAGTCAAATTTTTGTTGAGTTAGGTTGGTGGTTCCTCAGAGTTGGAAGTCTTGAGTTTCATTTCAACTTTGGGGGACCATATTTCTCACTAGGGGTTGTACGACTAGTAATTCTTACTAGTCGAGTTTTCCATAGCTAAAGTAATTAGTGCAGTTAAATGCTGACTGACAACGGCAAAGAATGCGTCAAATCACATTTGAAATAACAGACATACAGAGTCTCTAACAAAATTCCAGCTTCTGTGCCTCCTTAGAACTTGAGACATCAATAAATAAATGAGCAAAATAACAAGTGTTATACTTAAGCCGGATCCTGCTGGAACAAGATCCGGTACCTCTCCTATTAGGAACACATCTTCAGCTCCTCTGAGTTTATCTGAAATAAAATGAAAAATCACTGAAACTAATTTTAATAAAATGGTACTTGTGTGTAATCTTTCCAAATACCCAAACTGGCATAATTAGATCATCAGTTGCGTACTGGGACTGTGGTAGCCTAGCGGTTAAGGTACTGGACTATGGACCAGAAGGTCCAGGGTTCAAATCCCACCTCCCACCTTGAGCAAGGCCCTTAACCCACAATTGCTTGGATTGTAAGACTGTATCAGTTGCAAGTCGCTCTGGATAAGGGCGTCTGCTAAATGCTGTAAATATAAATGTATATATTACGCGAGGGCGATGTTTAGAATTGGCAAAAAAAAGACAACTTATAGTTAAGACTTTTCCATCAACATAGATACTCTATTTTGTCTCTATTATGTCTTCTCCTTCCAACTTGTCGACCTCAGCGTCCCATTGTGACTAGTGTATGTCCTAGTTGATTAGTCTATGGAACCCCTATTGTTCACAACCACACCATTCATTCATTCACTTCATCTCCTTGAACCTTGACAGGGTCATGGGAGTTCATTCAAAACAACAGTAATAATTATTTCCAAATCTAACACCCAGGAAAAAAACATTACACTTTAAAAAATGAAATCACAAAGCTGCTGTGAGCAGGGAAAAAAATAAAATAATAAATAAAATAATAAGAGTAAATGCATGGCCGTCAACAGCTTGCTTTACACACCTGGAACTGACAACAGTGGTGATTCCCAACCATTTTTAAGAGAGCGAGGGCCAAGCTGGGACAATTACTTTCTACCTAAATGTGCATTAAGGGCATTAAGAGGATTAATTAATTAGCTCACTCCTCATTTAGGAGTTTGTAGGGAGTCCCAGATTGTGGTCACAGGAGCACCGCCCCCCCGCCGACTCCTCAGACACACATCTGGACAACAGGCGAATGCACAAGCAGTTCGCAGCACTGAATGATCGACGAGTGTACTTTGATTTGCCTGGCTGAAATCGTAGCATGAACACCAGTATCACAGCTGTGACATTTGGACTCATTATTTATTGATACCATCTTGAAATTGATCTTCTCCACGTCCAGCTGTGTCAGTGAGTACAGGGAGACTTTTTCTCTGCTTCTGTGATTGATTCCCAAACAGCCATAACTCATGGATTTCATGATTTAATTGAATCTATTGCATAAAACCAATTTGTAGTCATGTCCTCATGCAGGAAATGTACTGTAAAATACCTGTGCTGCCAAATAACCTCTGAAATGACAATACTATTACTAATTCTTCAGTGTTTTTACTGCTTGTGTAAGCTCTGGATGGTAATGCGATTTTAATGAGTTTAACTGATTGCTGAAAAACCCGGCATGCAGCTATGTCTCAGGCAGATGGGTAAATGATTACAGGTGTGGTCTGATTTTAACGAAACGGGTCTTGCCACAAAAGGGTGTAAAAGTTGCTTTCCTTCCTCGCTGTCCAATCAAAGGAGCCTCCAGAGGCTACTTTTGGGTAGACCTGCTCGATTATTGCACTCAAAACACTTTTGCCCACCTTAGGTGGTGCATCCCTGGACTGGTGAAGCAAGATCTAGAAATCATATTAATAAATCTGTTGAAGAGCCAGTAATCAGGTACCCGTAAAACATGTCTAACCAGTAAAGTGCTTATAATCATTGAAAAAGGCATACAAGTCATATGTGAAGTCAGGTGTGGAAGGAAGTCATGAGGGTGGTGCAGGTGTGGAGGACAGTGTTGACAGCAGTAATGTGCCACACAGATAAGGGTGAGGTGGGACTGCATCATGTCTACTCTAGTGATGAGGTGGGTTAATGGACAAGATCCAGACTCTTATATGACTATGTTTTGCAGAAGACAGTGAGCTGTAGTGAGTTTGGGAGGTCACAAATTGGAGATCTGAATTATGAGAAGAGGAATACAGTCAGATGGGCACATGTATGTGAAGGAAGAGGGGGGCACAAAGGTTCGCTGCAAAGAATTTTAAAACAGCTGCAGCAGTTTTAAAAATTGTACATAAATCAGAAGAGAAAAAACACAAATGTACTTGGGGGCCCATCTGACTCTTTCCCCCATATACCCTTCAGGACTGGTGTCACGGTTTTCCTTGTGTACAAAATAAAGGATAAAAAAAACTTGGAAGCCATTTTTGAAAAGTAGCTTGTGTATGTTCATCTGCATGAATAACACTATACATACTATGATCCTGTACAGTCAACAAATGGGTAAGTGAAATTACATGTAGTATACACACCAATACATCTAGACAAGTTCAATGCCCTGCTAAGCACTGTGTATCCACCGTTACCCTGCAGCTCGACATGCAGACTACACTATAACAACAGTATTGGAGAGTACCTTCATTGTCTTAATATCAGTGTAAATCTCTGACCATCAAAAGGATGCTGGATGGAATCAGAAGGCCAAATACGTTTTCCAGTCACCAAAGAAAGGAGCCATGCAGAGTCTTTGCAATTCTTCCAAAGAACCAGAACATGCTGTTTCCTACCAGGCTGAACCCTTGCTCTGCATAATATGTCATTAATACGCCCCAGGTTTTCAACTAACACACACTGATCAACTGCATCAGACAGCCAGTCCGATTCCCACAGGAATTCTTCCAGCCCACGAACACAATGTTAGCACTAGAAGATAAAGTCAGGCAGGGAATTGCAAACATGATGGATGCTCCTAATGGGTATCTTGGGGGTATTTGAGCCATGTATACACCAGGTCCTTGCACTCATTAGTCTGCTGCGATCCTGGGAGAAGTAGTGAAGTGAGCATAATGTTCTGTTCTTGTTATGTATAGTGTTTTAAGTGCTAGAAATTAAGTGGATACAAGTTAATAGCATCTCAGGTGGCACATGTCATTTTCCCGGTCCTGTCTTCAAATGGCTGCAGTTTGACTTATGAGGGTGGAGGTCCATAGTAATGCCATTCACTCTTGGCAACTTGAAGCAATAGGCATGATGTCATTATTGTGAAACCACTGACCACATCCTGAGAAGGCCTGTGAGCTTCTCGAGTCTCACAAATTCATCATTCATTCACTTTCTTGTCCGCCTACTCCTCAACAGGGTGGCAGCAGGACAGGGCACAAGACAGTAAAAACCCCAGGCTGGGTGCCAATCCTAGGGTAGGGCACACAATAGGGCCACTTGAGTAATCAAGGAACCTAAAACATGTCTTTGGAAGCTCAGGACCTTCTCGATAGAGAGATATATACACACATATATACACACACACACAAAAAAGTATTTAGTCAGCCACTGATTGTGCAAGGTCTCCTACTTAGAAAGATGAGAGAGGTCTGTAATTTTCATCATAGGTACACTTCAACTATGAGAAACAAAATGAGGAAAAACATCCAGGAAATCACATTGTAGGATTTTTAATGAATTTCAATGTAAGTTACAGTGGACAATAAGTATTCGGTCAATAACAAAAGTTCAACTCAATACTTTGTAACATAACCTTTGTTGGCAATGACAGAGGTCAAACGTTTCCTGTAAGTCTTCACCAGGTTGGCACACACTGTAGCTGGTATTTTGGCCCATTCCTCCATGCAGATCTCCTCTAAAGCAGTGATGTTTTGGGGCAACACGGACTTTGAACTCCCTCCACAAATTATTTATGGGGCTGAGGTCTGGAGACTGGCTAGGCCACTCCAGGACCTTGAAATGCTTTTTACGGAGCCACTCCTTCGTTGCCCGAGCGGTGTGTTTTGGGATCATTGCATGCTGGAAGCCCCAGCCCACGTTCCTCTTCCAATGCTCTCCCACTGATGGAGGAGGTTTTGGCTTTAAAAATCCCACGATACATGGCCCTGTTTCATTCTTCCTTAACACGGATCAGTCGTCCTGACTGATCCGTGTTTAAAGGTAAGAAGGAACGGGGTCATGTATCGTGAGATTGTAAGCCAAAACCTCCTTCAAAACCCTCTATTACCTCCATGCCTGCAGAAAACAGCCCCAAAGCATGAGTTTTCCACCCCCATGCTTCACAGTGGTATGGTGTGTCTTGGGGTGCACTCCTCATTCTTCTTCCTCCAGTTGAGTTTTTACAACAGTTCTATTTTGGTTTCATCTACTGACACATGATATCCCCAAGCCTTCTGGATCATCCATATGGCCTCTCCTCTGGCAACTTCAGCTGGGCCTTACCTTTTAATACTCTGGCTTACAGGGACACGCCGGCCGCAGATCTGTGGAGTCCCTCTCGGCGTAGTGTGTTACTGATGGTAGCCTTTGTTACTTTGGTCGCAGCTCCTCTGCAGGTCATTCCATCAGGTCCCCTGCTGTGGTAGTTTCCTTGGATTTTTGCTCATCGTTCTCATGAACAGTTTGACCCCACGAGATGAGATTCTTTTGTCGTGGAGCCTCAGATCGAGGGAGATTATCATTGGTCCTTGTATGTCTTTTTTTCCATTTCTTACAGTTGCTCCCACAGTTGATTATTTTCTGCCTATTGTAGATTCACTCTTCCCAGCAGCTGCAAGGTCTACAATTTTCTTCCTTGTGTCCTTCACAGCTCTTTTGGTCTTTGGCCATGGTTGAGTTTGGAGTCTGACTGTTTGAGGCTGTGGACAGGTGTCTTTTATACAGGTAACAAGGCCAAACAGGTACCATTAATACAGGTAATGAGTGGAGGACAGAAGAGCTTCTTAAAGAAGTTGTTACAGGTCTGAGAAAGCCAGAAATCTTACTTGTTTGTGGGTGACCAAATACTTATTTTCCACCATGATTTAAACTCTTTAAAATCCTACAATGTGATTTCAATCTAAATAGTTTAATTAAATCAAAACTAATCAGTTGTATGGAAGCTAAATTGTAAATTGTCTTTTAGACAACGGAATCATTTTAAGCACAACAAAGAATCTTAATTTGATATACCCACTATATTTAAGTTATATTTTTGAAATAAATCACCAACATCAGATTGTAGAGGCGAACCTATTGCACTTTTCTTTGCCGACTCCAGTTTTGGCCGATTCAGATTCTCTTTCTGTTTAAGAATAATGCACACAAACATTTGCTAAAGAAAGATAGCAGGAGCTGTTGGCTTCTACCTGGCATTATTCTCTCACTATCCTTAGCTTTGTGGCGATAGTAATAATTATAATACGTTCAGTCTGTGTAGTGCCTTTCACAAACCCAAGGATGCTTAACAGACACAGGAGTGGGAAAAAAAGCAAAAGTGTTAAGAAGGTTTTAAGGTTAATTTTAAAATATGACAGGGAGGAGCAGTCCCTCAGTGACTGTAAGGGAGTTCCACATCACAGGGGCAGAGGCACTGAACGACCTGCCACAAACTGTCACGAGTCTAGTGCATGGGACGACAAGTCATCCAGTGCCGGAGTATCTTCGAGAGCGTGAGGGACAGTATGGATGGAGCAGGTCACTGAGGTAAGTTAGGGCAAGACCATGGAGGGCTTTAAAAGTCAGAAGAAGGAGTTGGTACTTGATGTGGTGTGATATGGGTAACCAGTGGAGTTGATGGAGGATAGGAGTTCTACCAGTTAGTGCAAGGGTACAAGCAAAGACGCTGAATTGCAGCTCGCCCCACAAGTAGCAGCATTCACCAACCAAGAGAGTAAGCCAGACATCACTAATGTAAACCACTGAATGCAGTAAAAACCACACCGTTATGCTAAATCCCAGACATAAAATGTACAATTAAACATGCACAATGACCTTTTATTAACTAATAAAAAGAAATACAAACAAAAAACAGACCAGAGCCACCTGCTAAACATTGGGACCGGGAAACAAACATGGAGCGGCTGAGCATTAACTGTTTAAATTTAAAGCTCCTTATACAAGAGCTGAATTCCGAATTCACATTAGTAAAGCACATGCTGTTCATGTGTGTAGCTGTGTGTGTGTCGCTGTTGGTGTCAGGTGTAGGCAAAATGTGGCTAAATGGATCGGTTATTAGAGACTGATCAGCTGATCACCACTGAAAAACTGATTCCGGTCACTGGCTGATCGATCGGTGCATCTTTAGTAGCTTGGTATAAATGTCACAATGCATTGCATTCAAGTGTGTGTTTATTTTTAAATCCAAGACCACAATTTGGTCCATTCCCTAGTATTTTGGGTAGCATTGTGTGTTGATCTTCCAGTGTCAATGTCCAACAATAAAGGTCAACAAGAAAAATAAACACAAAATGACCAGAAATGACCACGGTTGTATAACTTGATCCCTTCAGTCGAAATTTGTTTCAAAGATGAACAAACACATCAAAGTATTTCTAAATATAGTTCAAACTTTGAATATAGCACAGAATATTGTGCCAAATGTAATTCCTGGTATTTATTTAAATAATAAACCATGACAAGTAACCCATGGGATTCTAACTAACAAGCAGCACTGCACTGTGTGATTTGAAGCCGCCCTGCAGCATTTGCAAGGAAAAGCATTTCATCTTCTCTTCACAGAGAAGCACAGGATTACAAACAGTACAAATTTGACTGATAAAGCTACATAAGAGCTTGCACTGTCCTTGGACTGCTATGGCTGGCCAGTAAAACAAAGTGATTGATGGATTCACATGGGTTAGCGGTAGGGTTTCCACCCATCCAGGCTCCACAGACAGTCTGGTAGTCAGGCTATATGCCAACATGTCCATTTTTAATGTAGTTTTCTCATTTTTGCAATCTTCTTTCAAATTGTGGGTGTGAAAACAAGCAATAAATAAAAAAAAATGTTGGTCAGTGCATTTGTCTCTACCTAATTCTCCCTTAAGCTGTCAGTGTGTTAATTTAAAGCAGTGGTGAATCATGAAGAGTTATCACTGGTCATACCGTATCTCTAACAAAAATGTGCAAAACTGGCCAAAAAAAAAAAAAATAAAATCCCTCGCAAGGAATCTGCTCCTTCCAGGAACAACAATTTAAAAACAATTAAGGCGTGGATTACCAAGGAACCAAATGATACAATTGGTGCAGTGGTTAGCACTGTCGCCACACAGCTTCGAGACCCTTGGCTCAATCCCAACCCTGGGCTTCGCCTATGTGGAGTTTCCCCCGGGAACTCTGGTTCCTCCCACATTTCAAAAACGTGTTAGGTTAATTGGTGTTTCCAAAGAGTTCATAGTTAGAGTTTTGTGGTGATCTGGGACGTTGGGTTGCTGATGTCTCATGTGATCCCTCTTGGCTGTGTTACCTTCTGGTTCTTCCTCGTTCTAGCTATGTGGGCTATAGCTAATGTTGCCAGAGTTCTCATGCCTACACATGGCATCAGTGATTGTTTATAGACTCTGTGCCTCTTAGTAAACTACTACAGTTTTCCTGTTTTCTCTCCAAGCTTGTGTTCCAGCCCCACACACCAAGATGTTCCTACACTTCAGCTCTACTCAAGTGTTTCCATTATCAGCTCCAGCCCAGAGGGCAGTAACTTTCACTCCTCCGGTTGGCTGGAGACGACATGCAGTTAAGGACTTTCCTGCCAGGGACTCAAGATCCTAAAGTGACTGTGTATTGGACTAAATAATGCAGATATGCATTTTTTTACATCATTATATTCAATATTTTATTTATCTGTTAATATTTACTTAGTTCATGTTTTTTGATCTATTACTACAAACTTGTATGACCAGATAAATTAGTTTAATTCTTCCATTTATCATCTTAGCCACCCACCGAGGATGGGTCCCCTTTTTGAGTCTTGGGCCATCCTAGGTTTCTTCCTCAATGTCTAGGGAGTTTTTCCTTGCCACCATCACCTTAGGCTTGCTCGATTGGGATTGGCCCTAGATATTAAAAGTTCACTGTATTTAGACAATGTTCCATTTAATGTAAAAAAGCGCTAAGAAAATAAGTCTGGGACTTTGACTTGCTGAGTGAGTGCATGTGCGCCCCACGATGGACCTGGCGTCCTGTTTTAGGGTTGTTTCCTCCGTTGGGCACCAGTTCTCCCATCACCCTTGACCAACATAAGCCGGATAAGAAAGGTAAATGAATGGTTAGCATGAGCTTTTCTGCCGCAAGAGCCGATCAAATTTTCACAGCTCGACATATAAAATGGGTCTGGCATTCTCAACAAACAGATCGATGTCTGTCCAAGTCGAGAAAAACACTAAAGAAGGTCACATCACAGCTGCTGAACATTAGTGTATCACTGAATTAAGCACCGTATCAGCTACTTATTTCATGCATTATTGGCTGTTTGTCTGATTTCCAATTCAATCAAATGACAACACCAACACAAACTTCATATCTCCAGCAGTATGAAACTGTTATTGTGACAGTTTTATTCACATCCTTCCTGTTAACTGGCATTATACTGATTCCCCCAAAACGTTTTGAAGTTTTAATCTTTTCACATCCATATTTCCTAGTGGTACCTCAGTTCTCATTGAGCTGATTTTTCCCATAAGGAACAATGTAAACTGAATTAATCCGTTCCAGACCCCCAGAAAATCCACACTGTATAAGGCATTATATGCATTAGTGGAGTTGTTTTGTACAGGTGCTCCCTGATTTACCATGGGGATATGTTCCTACAAATCCATCATAAGTGACATGTATCATGAAGTGAGGATTTAACGTTAGAGCGGTCTATACTTTATATAGTGCAGCCTAAGATAATTGAAGATATGAAAAGCAAGTTAATGTTTAGAACATTTAATCTACAGTTTGTAACGATCATTAACAAAAAGCTTACTTTATAATAGTGTGTTGAAAAAGCTCATGTAATTTAGTGAGTAATGGATTGAAAGTGAAAAGAAAAAGCAAAACACTTACTCTATTGGTGAACTAGCTGCAGCCTGAAAACCCATCAAATGCATTAGTATCATACTGTGCAGAGGTTCTCACTGAATTCCTTCTGGGTGACTTATCCTCAACCTTTATAGCACCCATGGGGAATTATTTGCACTAAGAATACTGTACTGACGAAAAACACAAAAACAGCATAGATCTGTACTGAGCAACAGCCTGAATCAATGAATACTGCAGAATTGTGATCCGATTGCGGCTGTGACGGAAACAACCCCCCCCCCCCCCCTCCCTCAGTGGACTCTGATCAGGCAGTTAAAGGATTATGGAGCCATTTTCATTTTCCTGGAATGCTTTGAACAAAGGATATCAGAAATAGCTCCTAGTTGCTGTTGGAGTTCAGGATGGAGTGACTGATTTCTTGGAGGATGCAAATGAAACCACTGATGCCATTTCAACAAAAGTGGGTCAAGTACTCACTAAAGTGGCCTTAAAATTAAGAAAATTGTTGCATATTGTGTGGACAGTGCTGCTCTGAATTAGAGGCATTAAGACATTGCTCTGTATTCATTCATTTGAGAAGAGAGAATTTCAGTCATTTTGCTGCAGGCTGCAATTACTTTTCAACAAAAAATGCCAGAAAGCATGGCTGCCAGAAACCCTTATGATTTTGAACCATTAGTCATTACAATATACAAGAAGTTTTACTGTAGTGCAAAACGAGTCCTATTTTGAATTTCTAGAAATAGATCTTAATATACCGTGTCATTTCATTCACAAAAAGGAGAGGACAACTGTCGACGGTTTTTGGATTTTTGTGAAGTCACAAGACGATGGACTGAACCCAGACACAGCTTTCTATACACGAGTGTTACATCTTTGTTGACAGCTTAAACATGTGTTTTAGTCAGCTATAATAAAGCTTGAAGCAGAAAACAAAGGCCACAGGGATGTTCACTGTAATGAACAATGTTGTGTGCAGTCTGAAGGCCTGCACTGAGCCTGAACAAACCAGGCACTCAAAACTATCACCAAACGAACAAAACCCATTCAAGAGCTTATTCAGCAGTCTACCACAGAAGTACAAGTTGTGCTTTGAAATCCATTTGCTCAATACAGTCTCAATCAGGACTCAAAAAGATTCCAGCACTTATTCTCAATACCTAGGATGATTTTTCTTTTCAGTTATCAGACGTTCAAGATGAACTCAAAGTGAACTGTGTTAGAACAGCTTTAGACGAGTACTCCCTAGACTCCATTTATTCAAATGGGTTTGAAAAATGTGACTCAAGTATTCTTAAAATTGTTGAACATGTTCTTACAATTTCTGTGAGCAAGGCATATGCAGAGCAGGTCTTCGGGTTATCAGCAATCTCTGGAGTGATGAAAGACAAAAAAAATGTCACTGAGTCTTGTCAAGGCAGAAATCTGTATTTAAGTTCAGACCTCCATGTGCTAACTTCGAGATTGTTTGAAGAACAAACCACTGCCGTCAGCAGCAAGGTCAAATGCAAAGAACCGCTGGGAGAAACATTACGGGTGAATCTAATGCCATTTTGACCTAGAGCGTGTTGAGACACAGCAGCGTTTCCATTTGGCTTGTTGAAAAGGCTGCAGAATCACTTTGTAGTTCTACAATTACAGACTGTAGTCCATCTTTCTCTATACAATTCGTTTGTCCCGTTCTCTAATGGCCAGGACCAGCTAGATGTGTCTACTGTACACAGGGAGTGAACAGTGGTTAAAACCCAATGGTGGTCCACCACCCAATGAAGTGTGTACATAAACACTATATTGCAGTTAGGCTATTAATTTTTTTATTACTGGAATATTAAGGACTCAAACATGAAGGGAAGGAAAGACTGGAAATAGATCACATCTCAAAGACAGACAAATGAGAGAGCTTACACTGAATTAGGAGTGGGTATCGGGAAGGACTTTATGATACGATTCTATCACGATACATTGCGATACGATGCATATTGCAATATTCAATGAAAATATAAAAACACCTGAAATATTTAAGTTATGGTGTATAAGCAGAGTCGTCTTAATACATCACATCAAGTTGATAGCTGAGCAGACAAATTGAGTCAAAACCCTGGACCTCGACATCTACAGGAACAGCAATTGTAGTTTCCTTTAAAAAAAAAATTAATTTGGGCTGAAAATCGTGAAAAATAAATATGGTGATATATTGCTGTATTGAATTTTTTTAGCACAAGCCTACACTGAACGGCTGGATACAGACAACTGAGATACGCCTCAAAGAGGATTAGAAGGGCTGGAGAGGCCAACAAACAGGCTAGAAACAGGGTAGAAAGAAATAAAAGGAACACACGTGGCAGGCATGTGACCAAGTAATTTCAAATGCAGCTGAAGCTAAAGCTCAAAGTGAACACCCACTCTCACACACAATCAGAAGTGCCCATTCCACAAAACAGCATACAGCAGGTGCTCCACAGACCAAAAAACAAAAAGTGTTCAGTAAACAGTATTCAGAAAAACTGATTGGAATAAGGAATTCAGAATCTTTAACTGAAGTAAATCTTGTCCATGTTGGTTATTTTGGTTTTATTTGAATACTTAAAAGAAAAAAAATAATAAAAATACAGTGGTATGAAAAAGTACAGCCCTGATAATTTTCATGATTTTAGTTTATAAATCATTGGTTGTTCAGATCAGCAACTTGAGGTAAATATATCATATAGCAGATGAACACAGTGATATTTGAGAAGTGAAATGAAGTTTATAGGATTTACAGAAAGTGTGCAGTAATTATTCAAACAAAATTAGGCAGGTGCATAAATTTGGGCACCCCAACAGAAAAATGACATCAATATTTAGTAGATCCTCCTTTTGTAGAAATAACCGCCGCTAACGCTTCCTACAGCTTCCAGTCTGGATTCTGGTTGAAGGTGCTTTGGGACCATTCTTCTTTAGAAACATCTCCAGTTCATTTCAGGTTTGATGTTTCCCCAGCATAGGCTTGACAGCCCCACATTTTCAGTAATATTCATTCTGGTAACTGAGATGGCCATGCCAGAACGTTTGTACAGGTTCCTCTGCAATGAATGCCTTAGTAATTGTGAGCAGGGTTTGGGGTCTTTGGCATCGGGTCAACTTTTCACTGATTCTTGAACATTGTTCTCAATATCTGGAGATATTAAACGGACTCCATGCGACCCTCAACTTTACAAGAAGATTCCTATACCTGCAAGTCACTGGGCCACACAGTCCCACGCATGATGGAACCGCCACCAAATTTTACTGTGGGTAAACAGTGTTTGGGGGGGGGGGGGGGGGGCCTTTTGGGATGCCTGTGTTTCTATTTCCGCTCCTTTTATGTGTCCACATAACTCATTTTGTTTTCATCAGTACACAGCACTTTATTCCAAAATGAAGCTGATTTTCCAAATGTGCTTAGCCGCACCTCAATGACTCAAAATGTTTGTGGCCGTGTCTGCAGAAAACTTCTTCTGCATTACTCTCCCATACAGCCTCTCTTTGCAAATGCGTGCTGTGATTGAACGATGACAGTGACACCCTCTTCAGCAAGAATGAGGTTTTTAGGTTTCTTTGGAGGTGGTCTGTGGCTTGACTAATGACTGTTTCTCACCATCCTTCCGCCCTGCCTATCTGACTTTTTCTTGGTCTGCCACTTCGGGAGTTCCGTAACTAGAACTGTGCCTGGGTCTTCATTGCCCACTATGTTCCTCAACAGTGAAATGACCCGCTTAAATTCCTCCTGAGAGGCTTTTCCCCTTTCCTCCCTGAAAACCTGATGTTGAACAACCTTTGTTTTCAGGCCTTTTTTGAAGAGTTTTGTTTTGAGGCTCCCATGTTTGCCACTCTTCAGAGAAGATGCAAAAGGAGAAAAACTTCCAATTGGCGCACCTTACACACTTCCTCATAGTTGGATTCACTTGTGTAATGTAGATCAACGGGTCAATGAGCTTACAAAACAAATTTTTTGTGTTCCATAATTAGTGCTAAAGTATTGAAATGACAAGGGTGTCCAAAATTTATGCACCTGCCTAATTTGGTTTGTAATATTACTGCACACTTTCTGAAAACCTATGAACTTAATTCACTTTCTCAAATTCACTGTGTTCATCTGCTATATGATATTTTTACCTGAAATTGCTGAGCTTGGACAACCATGATTTTATAAGAAACAATCATGAAAATTTATCAGGGGTTCCCAACTTTTTTCATACCACTGTGAATAATAGCCTACTTGTTCCCCGCTGTGTGCATTTATGAACTACCCCATTAAAAGAAAAAAAAAGATCCTAAGCCTCACGCAATCAAGTCCAGCATCATGAAAGTAGCAGAGGAAGAGCTTTCCAACACCAAGCCAAAGAGTCACAATATTTCATGGAAATAGCTATACAGGTTTAAGTGGTGTGGGTTCCTTCTCCTGTGATTTACAATCCCCCCTTGGGGGGGGGGCAAAAAAAAAATTTTTCAAAACACAGATTGCTTTTTGAATACTAGCTTGGAAGCTGCTGACATGCAACAGAATGCACAGTTTATGTAACAATGATTCTAGCCCACTACCCTGAGAATCCGTCTAGACAAAGTCTACCACAAAGCTCATTTCAGACCAAAATAAATAAATACATAAAAATTCAATAAAAAATTAACCCATCCAGCTGAATGCCTTGCCGAATCCGTAAGACCCAGGTGGCCCAAGAATCCTTAGTCTTGTCCTCCACTGGGTGCGCCACAAACTCTGATGCCAATCACACCAACGCCCATGACAAGGATCTGAAGAGCTGAGAAGACCATGTCTGAGGAGCTTTTGGGCTGCCAGCATGTGATGACGACACTGCTGAGCTGCCAGCCTGTCTGAGAATGCTATGCCAGTCCGCTATGAGTAGGCACTGGCTGTCATGACTTGTGTACATCACATAAATCTCAACTGCCCTGCTGTGTGCATGTTCCTTGTGATTAAGTCGTCCCACCCTTCTGATGACTTAGCTGCCTGTTTGGGTGCGTTCCTTATTGCCTTTCATTTTTTAAGTTTTTTGCTGCAATGTGAGCTTGCTGAAACAATAGCCCCGTTTTGACATTTGGCCTTCCGAAATACTGCCAATATTTAATGGCCTCCAGTGGATGTCACAAAATCCCTGGTCCCTCCCAGGACTGTGATGAATCAGTTTTCTATAAAGAAAATGGTTAAAAGAAAAGGTTAAAAAAAGGTAGGGGGGGGGGGATATCCCACAGGATACCATACAGAACCTGTATGCCTCCATGCCCAACCAGTCTCATCTTGTATCCCAGGCTAGAGGCTGTCTAACTGGTACAAGGCATCCTTTCCAATGTTACAGTTTTTTTCCCCTATGGAAACGTATCCTTCTGCCCTTATGGTATCACTTACATACATTCCAACAAAATTTTCATTCAATTCCACCAACTATTATTTTCTTGGCGAGTTCCGTTGTTTTTGTCAATGAGTATGACATTGGAAGCTGAATTGGTAAAAGCTGTGACAGTGTTCTAGTGTTGAAGGGATTCATTGAGAATAAAGGATCTGAAGAGTGCTTCTCTGTAGACAAGGGTGTTGCATGCTGTCCTGGCAGAAAAGGCTGTCTGCTCTCGTCCATGTCTTCCCTGAACATCCATGTCCATCTCCTTATAGCTCCAAGCCATTTTATCCATTAATGGTCTCTTAATTGAATCCTCCCTCCCTGACCCCACCTCAGCAGCATCTCTTCATCTTCATACCACTTCAATTCCATTCGCGTCCTAGCAGCTGGGCCACAGGTGGAAACAAAGAGCAATCCATTACAAGAGCACATGCACCACTCACTGACTGGACACTGGACGCTATTAGAGACAACCGACGGATCTTTGCAAACTTAGCGGAGAAACTGCAGTACCCTCAATAAGAAAAACCCTACTTAGGGCACATGCGACTCTACAAAAGGCAGTGTAATGAGATGGATAAAACCCAAGAGATCTCGGAAGCTTGAATGAACAGCGTTTAACAACTTCAGTTGGTTCCGCATAAGAGTACAGTGGTACCATCGGTTCTCAACCACCTCGGACTGGTCCCAAATTCGGTTTAATCGCATTTTGACTACAAAATTTGTCTTCCATTCTCGTTGTTTGCCCGTTACTCGTGCACTTGCTTAATAAAACTTTCTGAGTCCCAATGGTGTGACTCGTTTCAGCTGAACTCGATTCCATGAATTCACCATTTAGTACCAGTGAGTGGACTTGGAGATACACTCCAACCCACTCCAAATTTTCAAGTCCACAGGCTAAAGACGTTTTTGGTTAGCCTGGACGGGGATCATGGCTCTGGTTACTGGGCCAGAGTCTGGAGTCCTGCCTGGCCTTTTTTTTTCATTCCTGAATTCAGACAAGTCCTCCATGGGTTGTCTAAAAAGGGTTGTTAATAAAACACTAGTAATACAATAAGTTGAAAGTGTGATGATTTTGGCCACTGTAAGGTTAAATGTGGTTTTTTAACATTTACGTATAACACGGGCCCTGTTATGATACAGTATAAACTCTAACCAAGCGCTCATTCATTCTTCACGTTACATTGAACTTATATGGATCTGTCATCATTTGAACACTTACGTTATTCTGTGGCCACGTCTTAAGTTGCTGATATTGGGGTTTAACAACTTGTTCTATTAAACCTTGGGTGCCTCATGCCTGTACCAGTTCTTTTTTTCTGTAGTTAAGCGGCCTATCTAGACCTAGCAAGTCTGTGTGCACTAATGAATAGCAAAATACAACCCTGCCTAAGGTTCTGGAAGTTTTATTACACCAACAATCTGCCCCTCCCTCTCCTCCTCTCTATCTGTGTTCTAGGGTTTCTTCTCACAAAGTGTCCTGGCACAATGATGCACTCCAAATGTAAGAATATAATTTAAAACCATTACTAAAAAAAACCTAGAACCTGGTGTAGCTTGTCTTGGTCCCTAACATGATGCTTAATAATGGACAGAACTAAAATTCCCTTCAGAAACCCATCTATGCATTAAATATATTTTTTTTCCACAGAAAGCCATAACATTTTACTTTAAAAAACACATTTGTCCCCATTTTTTCACCACACGGTCCCTGTTTATCCTAACATATTCCCACTTCTGGAAATTAGGGAACATACAAGTCACATGATCAACAGGAAGCTGTATCAGCTGGATCTTCTGAAGCCCATGGCAAGACGGTTCTCTCATTTTCCCCTGTATATTTGATGTTATTGATCTATGACTAACAACTTTAGTATTTGCCAATTCTGTGCTGAAAACTCAGTCATGTTGCACTTTGACAAAGTGTAACTTACAAATTCATAAGAAACAGGAGAAGCCATGTAAAAAGTTGCCCAAGATTGACCAATATCCATTATGAATACTTAAAATGTGTGTGCTGTTAGATTCGGTGTTGAAAAACTATAGAAAATGCAAACTCCACACAGGTGAAGTCCAAAGTCGGGATAACTGGGATCCCTCAGCTGTGATAGGACAACGCTAACCGCTGCACCACCGTGCTGCCCTTTACCTTCTCCACAGCATCCCTATTGCCATTGGGTCCAGTTTTTTCACAATAATTATAGAAAATACAAAAAGTCTCTAAACATAGCAACCTAATTATGAGGACCAGCAAGGTAGCTGGTTTCTCTCCCTCGTGCACACGTTGCCAGATCCCCACAAGAGACACAAGCAAATAGGTCCATCAAGACGGGCCCAACAAGTGAATTGGCTCAAATACAGTAAGGGAGGAAAAAAACAAACAAACAAACAAACAAAAAAAAAAATCTGCTGTCATCCTTTGCACTGCTACCACATGAGTGGCTGAAAATCACATGAATGAATGTACAGGCGTTCCCATTAAACTGCTCAGTGAGTACACATCTACAGGTAACATTCTTTATAGAACCAGAGCTCAACTTGTTTCAAAACATACTGTACTACAATATTATTTAATCTTAATGTTTTTGCGACGCTGCTGTCAAACCTCTCCACACTCCCCCAATGGTCTGGTGTCTTAAGCGGGGTCCTAAATGTAAATGTGCTCCAGTCCGGATTCCTAATTGGATGTGCCAATCAATACTTTCACATCTGGGAGTGAGCTGTCTCAAGCAATTGAAAAACCACGCATAGGCTGGAACTGGTAAGGGCACTATGTAACCGACTTTGAATCCACATGCAGACAGAGGCCGAGAGTGAAAGTTTAAAGTTTTAAATGCACGGCAGGGACAGACAACAGAGCAGCAAAAGGGAATCAAAGTAGAAAAGCAGTTCAAAAGAACGCCAAGTACAAACTCCCAGACAGATCAGATAACACTCACGGCAACTCAGATTTAAACAGAATCAGGGCCAAAAGCCTCAGGCCAGATTTTAAGGTAGCTGGGGAGACTCAGATCAGGTACGGAAGATTCTAGTAGGTTCAGGTTTCAAACAGGATATTCCACAACGAAGAGGCAGCCAAGTGTTTTTCGCAGAAAAGCACTGGCGAACTGAGCATAAAGCAGGGCTTGTTGCGGCTGCAGATGTGACATGAATTTAGGGAGTCCCTGGTTTATGATGGTTCCGACTTTTTTATGATGGGACCCAATAACACACAAACATTAGCAAAAGTCGTGAAATGGAGTGAGGAAAAGCTGTGGTCATGACCAACCTTTGTTTTGTTTTTACCACACAAACTGTTGAATCATCCTTTTCTGCTGGTAGCTCCTCTAGGTCCCAAATTGGATCCGATCCACATGTTGGACCTGACTCCGTTTTTATGCCAGATGCCCTTTCTGCCAGACCCTCCAATTTTTATCCTGGCTTGGTACAGTACTAAATTCAATGACATTTGTTTAATTTTCAACACATGAACCCAGGTATTTCATGTTTTTTTCTGGTGAATCATCAATTATTAATAAACATTCATTCCTGCATTTCGGGCCTGAAACACATTCCAATAAAAGTTGGGATGAGAGCAATTTATGGCTAGGAATGAGATAATAATCCTAAATATTGATGTGATGTCAACAGGTGATTGTAATCATGATTTGGTACAAAAGCAGAATCCACAAGGAGTAAAGATGGGCAGAAAGTGTATCCAGGTTTACCAAGATCTGAAATTCCTCCAGATTCCTTGAATTGTGTAATGATATGTGCTACAGAGGGAGAAATATGTGAATCCTTTCTAGTCTTTTTGAGTAACATTGTTTTTAAACATTTCATAATGTTCTTATACGTTTGGTGACGAACTGGAGATCCTCTGGATCCTTTCATGGATGCTGCTTTTGTACCAAATCACCAATTTGTTTTTTTAACCTCATTACTAGCTCTAAATTGCCCCCATCCCAACTTTTGCTTGGATTGTGTTGCAGGCATGAAATACAGGAATGGGTGTTAATTAACAAGTGAAATGAGGTTTACCAGGAAAAAAATAAAAAACAAATTATATTTATCTATCTAGGGTTCATATTGTTTGCAGTGAAATAAAAGTCAAAGGGAATATAAGGAACACTGCAGGGTTTTTTTTTGTTTGTTTGTTTATTTGCATTTTTGATAATGTTCCAGCTTTGATTTGGGTTGTATTTGCAATTGGACCCCCCTCCATGATGGACAGCAACCAGGATGCAAAATCATGAAGAGCAACACACTGCTGGGCATGTCAGCTCATCAGAACAAGTCATACCTCTTTACCGTGCACTTTGATGGCTCCACTCTACCTGCTGCATTCTCACTTCACATCTGAAATATTTCTGCTGCTTATATACCATGCAAATCTCTGCCCTACACCTACTGCACTTGCAGCCTAAATTCTGCCATTGGGATTACTGCAGTGATCTCTGCCTGTCAGATAAGTTCACTGCTAGATTAGGGAAATGGGTTTTGGGATTATACAGGGCAAAACCTGGCTGCTCGTTTTTCCTACATGCTCTCATCCATCTCGATTAACCCCCGGTAGTAATCAACAACTTAGCTTATTGTTTTTTCACTTACAAGTTCCGCAAACTGACTACCAACCCACATATCCCTCGTCTTTTGGGCTTCCGTTTTGCTGTGGGCAACCTCTTAAACGACAGACTTGGTGTTAATATTAATTTGTAGATAGCAAGTTAGTTTTGTGTTGATGACAAATGTTAATGACGCACTAACAAATTTGAATCATTTTTTGTAATGCGATTAATCACATTTTCTGCTTGACATTCAGCAGTCTTTTAACTTGTAATCACTTAATACCTTTGCTGATTATTATTATTTTTTTAGTGTGGGCATCGTTTGCTAGGTTACGTTCCTATGTCGAGTCAATATTAGAGGCGGGCAGAGTGACATTGTTTGCAATAATGACACCTCCTATACTGTCTCAGCCAATCAGATTGCAAGGTCAGAACCAACTGTTATAATGAATGTTTTTATTACCGAGGAGGGGGGGAAGGAG
Organism: Ancistrus triradiatus; assembly: GCA_025084515.1. Classification (NCBI taxonomy): domain Eukaryota; kingdom Metazoa; phylum Chordata; class Actinopteri; order Siluriformes; family Loricariidae; genus Ancistrus; species Ancistrus triradiatus. Next base: position 47,180 of record JAJAGP010001933.1, read on the forward strand.
GAGGTAAAGTAGGAAAAGTTTTTGGTACCTTGTTCTTTAAATATTCTCCAATTTGCACTTTCATTTCAAACTAACATCATTCCATGGTGCTATATGCCTTGTGTTACGACGGGTATGGGGTGGGGGTGGGGGGGTGGGGGGGGGGGGGGGGTGGGGGGGGTGGGGGTGGGGGGAACGTGTTGCCATGTCATAGCAACGATCGTGGTGGTGGTCCAGACACTCCAGCAGCCCCCGCCACCTTGCTTTAGCATGGGACGATTCATTAAAAGAAGTTTTTAAAAAATGTTTCTGTATGTCTGTCATTCATAACTCTTGGGGGATTAAAAAAACCCGGAAGTTTTACAAAAAATGGAATAGCCACGAAAATTGTAATTTGTGAACTCTCAGCTAACTACAGCTTGCTGGAGGTTGGTGGAATCCATATGCGTCAGCGCTATGCCATCATCCAACATCCCACCTACAATACATTTAGGAAGGCAGCAGGTTACGCAGTTAAACTCACCTCAACCAGCATTTGAGTCATTTAACCCACCCATCGTTTTTGAAACACTCAGCTGCTGTAGGACCAACTGAACTGATAAACAAAAGGAGATACAAAGTCTGTCAAAAGAAGAACGGGATGGTGTTCTTAACAACAAAGACCAGGTTCTATCTTTGCCTCTCCCTTGCTACATCTGTCACTTTGCTCTCTGGGTCTCGCGTTCTCTCGCCTCAACCAACTCACTAGTTTTGCCTCTAAAAACTTGACTTCTGAGACTTCTACATATTTGTTGGCTGCTAATCAGCCTTTACAATCTCTTGGAACTCCGAAGAAGCATATATAAACATATGTCCATATAGAACAGTCCATAAATATCCCAGACCGCACAACGGTAAAGAGACTGACAGACGCTATGAACTATCCACAACGTAAACGAGTGCTGCTGTTAACAAAATTGATTACAGTGATTAAACCAGCGAAATAAGTCTCCATAGCCCTGCAGGGGAGAAGTAGGCATGCTAAAAGAATAAAGACGCAGCATGTGATAAACCATGACAATTCAGCTGAATTTGTCCATGTGCGGCCATTAATAGTTTCATCACAGTTTTATGAACATAAATATTATTGAGTGCTGGAATATAAGCTGAAACTATAGGTTCCTTATTACAAACAATGGGATTTCCTGGATTAAAGCCGCCCATGGGAACGCCGTGACACGGGTCAAGTTTGAAAAACGCTGTGTAATGTCTTATGCATAAATACTGCCAAAGGATCTGCTGTAGTGCTTAAGGATTACCTAGCACTGACATTCTTTGCTATTCCTACTCTAAATAAGCCAGCATTCACTATTGTTAGCCACTGCTGAAAGATAATGTGTGGAAACACTGCCAAAATGGATGAGAAAGTAATTGATTTTTGAAAAGGCACATCTTTATCAACAATAATCTCCGAGGGTCACACTACCATTATAACACAAATACTCAAAGGCTATTTGCTCTTGACAATAAAGCAGGGGGGGGGGGGGGGGGGGGTGGGTGTTTTTTTTGTAGTTGCAGTTTTAATGAGAGTTTGCCAACCTCGGGGAACCTGAAGAGTCTGACAGAAGAGATAGTCATCATAATGCTCGTTTGGGTTCCTGCCACTGTTGGTCAAGGATTTGTTTGACACCTGAACACCGTATTAAGTCAAATAATGCTGGTTCAATAATTGGTTCAAATCTCACCTCTTGCCAAGCTTACCACTATTGTGTCCTTGACAAGACCCTGAACCAACATTGCTGGATTTTATCATTGTAGTCTTCTCTAGATTAGGGCGGGTCATAAGTAATAGATGGGTAAGCCGCAGTCCCATGCTAAATAAAAATGATATGATAAAGAATGTAATGTGTAAAACACTTACATTAACCTACAATTGGCCAAAATCCTTAACACAAAGGCTTTTTTTTTTTTTTTTCATAAAGTGGTTAATCCATGTAATTAATATGAGTAATATGTTTAAAGATAAAACACTTACTCTATTGAATTAACTCAGTGATGGCATAGCTGCTAATGCTAATGCTGTGGAGGATTCAGGACAGGATTTCCATTTTGTTTGGCTGTCTATACTATCATTTTTAGGTTGGTGGAGACTTGTGCACTGAGAATACAGTACTGAAGATGTAAAAATAAAGAAAAACATCAGTGCAGATCTACACTGGGAAAGAGCTGCTGAGAGAATAATCACTATACTGAATACTTCGGCTGTAACGAGTCACTCAACTCACAAGTGTCTCTGGCACCGATCAAACAACAAAAACTGAAATTTTTTGGGTCAAAATGCATCGAGAATCGAATAAAATGAGTTTCGAGGTGATTGAGAACCGAGGTACCACTCTACTACCTTGACATGGCCACTCTCCTTGCTTATTAGAAAGAAATAAAGTAAATGTAATTAATTCTGATGATCTATGGCGCAGTGGTTAGTGTGTAAAAGTCATCATTTCAAGCCACACAGGCTGAATCTGAAATGACTTTCAGCTTCTTGTATCTACAGCATGCCGAGTCACTGTCAAACCTCAAAGAACATACATTATCCTTTACTGTCAGAGTAAAACAATAAGTCAACTGAAGCCCTCAATTAACAACCACTCTTTCCCATGTACACATGCAGACTTGTTTGTTGTTGTAACAAGGGATTTGAAGCATGTGGCACACCAAGAATAAAGCTAATAATAATTATAATAATTATGAATCCTGCATCTGTTCTCGGTGCTCACAGTGTGAATTGCACATACTCAGCGATTAATTATAATCCTGAACTCTCTGGAGGTAACAGTGAATATTATCTTTATTCAAATTATTAAAGCTTTAGCCGGACACTTTCACTCAGCCTTCTGTGGATCGTATCCCTCTGTGAGATTCTATTCAACTTTGCTCACATCCCAACTGCCTAGAGCAAAAACTCCCAGACAAAAGGAGGCAAGGTCACATCTGAACTAAGTTTATGAAAACTCTGATAATTTATTAACCCTTGTGTTGTCGTAACAGTCAAAAGTGAGCCACCACGACGTTTACCAGCAGAGAAAACCCCTTCATGTTTAGAATCTTTTGAAATTTGACTTCTTTTGGACTGATCACAGCATTAAAAAGGGCAAAACATGCATCTATATGGTAAGTTGAACTGATAAAATGGACAAAGAGCATGAAAATGATCGGGATTGGATATGAATAATATTTTAACCACATGGATTACGACCCATTTACTAGTCAGTCAGATTGAAGTTCGATTGCTGTGTCTTGTGTAATAGATAAATCAGCTGATAACGATGGACCATCCTCTTCCCTTTGTTATATGGTTTTTATTAGCAAAAATTAAACATTTGCTACATTAAACATCATGGTTTTACAGAATCTCCAAACTTCATTAATCTAAGAGAAAGGTGCCAAATTCAAGAATAAAAGCTTAGAAGCAGACAGCCGTTGACCCTGGTGATTCTGATCGCAGCTGTAACAAACACACAAAGCAAACTGGTGGGATTTATTGTTGACATCATGGATGTCGAAATGTATTGGCCGTGTCCTGGCAGTCAGACGCATCTTACATCATTTACACGTTTAATATGCGGGCTACAACGTGTCAGATATCAACGGTCTTAAGGTGCATTCTCTCACACACACACACACACGTTGCTTAGCTACAGCTGGGTACAACCCTGAAACTCAAGATGCATGAAGTGACCAGACATGGCACAACACTCTTGACCAAGAAGCACAACAAGAGTAGACTGCAATGACAATGCATTTGGATGGTCCTTGGACATTGTATGGCCATATTTATCAGTGAGTTGCCTGGCCAAACAATACCATCCCTATGGTCAAGCATGGAGGTGGGTCAGTGACGTGGGAGATGATTGTTTGCTGAAGGAACTGGCAACCTTGACTGTGTGAATCATGGATTCACAGAAATACAAAGCCATTTTGAGAAAGAAGGGTGAACTCAAACCTCTGATAACTGGACTCTCCCACAAGACAATCCTCCATGCATACTTCCAAATCAACTAAAGCTTGGTTAAGGAATCTGATCTGGAATGGTCTTCTGTCTCCAGATTTAAATCTTTGGTGGGATTTAAAGAAAGCAGCTGCAGCACGAAAGGCATCAAACCTCAATCAGCTGGAACCTTTTGCACAAGAATGGACATAGATTCCACGAGATGCATGTCTGAGGCCTGTCAGCACTTATCGACTGCAGTCAAGCCTTATTAGAGTATGCTCCACCAAGTACTGAGGCTGGAAGCTGCATAATGGTGAACATGGACATTTGTCAAGAGAACTAGATGGATTCAACTCAATCGTGTTGACTTATTTGATCAACATTGCTTCTATGAAACACTTCTTTCTTTGCTTACTTGGACAAATTGTTTTCATTACATGCCATACACATGCACCGATCAAGTATACATAAGCCAGCTACCATTTATTATGACTATAATATACTGTATACTACAAGGACAACTACACTGTATACATTATGGTCATATACATTTACAGCATTTAGCAGACGCCCTTATCCAGAGCGACTTACAATTGATACAATCCAAGCAATTGTGGGTTAAGGGCCGTGTTCAAGGACCCAACAGTGGTAGCCTGGCAGAGGTGGGATTTGAACCCTGGGCCTTCTGGTCCATAGTCCAGTACCTTACCCACTAGGCTACCACAGTCCCATATACAGCACTATGCCTGGCAGTACAACTGCTTTAAAGGCATATGCAAGAAACACTATATGCATCTGCTGTTCTCCGATGGTACCATGGATATATAATCATCGTATATATAAAATAAAAAATATAAATCACCTCCCTAGCAAACTGGTTTCACTTCCAGCACTCCCTGTGGTCAAAATCAGTAATGCTCTTCTTCTGGATACCAAAACCCCCATCTGGTCTAAGGCCTCCTATCTGCACCCCTTCTGACTCTGGGCAGAAGGGCACATATTTGGTTGTCACGCAAGAGGTGCTGAGTGGCATGCCAATACCTGGCTGTGGCTAGGTGGGCCCGAACCCTCAGGGCAAAGGAATGGAGATTATAGTATACACCCCATTTAGTGTCGTCTTCCTTCAAAAAAATATAAATCAAGCTAAAAATCGTTGTAGTATAATCGCAAAAATAAATAGTGATATATTGCTATATCAATTTATTTGCACAGCCCTAATATCATCACATATGGATGCACTGGTCACATATCTTTGAATGTAATGATAAAAAAAGCCAGAGATTCCCATTACTGGCTCAGGCATTAGTCCTTAAAAAGCACTGCAATATTACATATCCTACAGACAATGCCATTTGATTAGGCAGATGAGGGCACAAAGGACACTGCTTCAGAGAGCAATCGTCCTCTGCTGTTCATACTAGAAATCTAGAAATTAATTCAAAAAATCATAAAAGGAAATGTCAAGGGATTTACATCAAGGCTCAAGAAGACGGCTGCCTTTTTTTTTTTATTCAGTCTCCTACCAAAGCATTCTTCAGCATCAACAGACCTGGGCACATTTCCATTTTCAAAGGCCATTTAATCTTTGGGTTCTCACTGGGCACTGTTCACACATAAGCAGAGAATTCCAAGGCCCTATTATCCTACAAAATGTTCTTGTATCTCCTGGCTGAGCGGGAGTGCACTGAGGCACTGGGGAGGGGAGGGGGGGGTGGTATTACAGAATGTTCACCCAGCTTTACTTCATAGCACATAATCACAGATATGAGATGGAACAATTTGTTTAATTGCTGAACTTGTTGGCTTCACGAAGCATACCTCAAACAAATTAAATTTTTTAATTAATGATATTCTTCCCAGATCAAGTAGAGAAAAGAATCAGAATCACTCAGTAGCCTTGGTCGATAAACAATATTATTGATTACCGCGACTGAAATCCATCATGATATCATGCAAATTACTGTCTAGTGCCTTCTGTCACAATCTATTTTCTCAAACTATGAACTCATGAACACTTTACACAGACACGGAGCTGCTATCAGGACTGAAAATGATTTACTTATTTAACTGAGGGGATACAGGCACTTGCACCAGGTCCCCACATTTACACACACACAGACGGTAACTACAGATGTTAAAGTCCCCAAAACATTATACTTGACTTTAGAAGATGTATAGAAAATGAACAGGTCCTATTCTGTTAATTGATAAAAGAAAACATTTACACAAGCATGTATTTGAATATTTACACTCACCTTTTGACATTTCTGTTTATCCATATATGCTTCTCAGTGGGTTCCATGTGAGATGTCCATCTGACATTCCATTTGTAGCCTGGGCAGACAGATGTGAATTGGGTTCAAACTGGAAGTGGCCTGCACGTACTTCCTCTCCTCTCTCAGTCAGAAAGTTTACCTTATCGGAGATAGGGTAATCACACAGCCAGTGGTAACCTAACATTACCACTGTTATGCCAAGAGCTTATTTATGGTGACCCCATTTTAACCATGATCCTGGAACAAACTGATTAATGATGCGCACACAATGTAATTTTCTTGAATAGGGTAGGGTTATTGCTACAGAACCTTTCCTGTATAATCAGACATGGAGAGGACATGGTGGTAGCACAGTTTGACATTAAGATTTACCATCATCACATACAGTGTGATGCAATAATCTTAAAGGCAACTGAAATGGCACAGTCTAAAGCCGGCTATTGAGGGAGAAAATTGGTTTACCACAAATATGGCTCATAGTCCTGGTGCACAGAGAATGTGGCAACAGCAGCAAATGGGGAGATATTATCACTCTTTACCACCACATGCAGTGCAAGGAAGGAAACTACTAACAAAAAATCAGCCTGTGTGTCAGGATATCACCCAATCCTGCACACACCAAATAGAACAGCAATAATGTAGATACACAGGGGGAACACACAAAGTGTTCAGCCTACATGGATACAACAAACTGGGACAGCCAGTGTAGATCAACGTACGTACCCCATACAGGAGAATTACAGGAACTACTGTACCACGCAATAGCAGACGCACAATGAATATCTCTGATATATTGAATAATGCATTTAACGTGGATAAAAATGATAAGGGCTTTATCTCACTACATTTCCCAGCGCTCATCACTCCCACCAAGTGACTCCCCATGTCACACACTCATTTAGGACGAGACAGTGCAGCAGAGTATCATACTGCATAATGCTTGCCTGAAAAAGTACCGTATTTATGCATTTATTTTAAACACACACACAAACAGTAAGGGCTCAGTAGGCACTGATGGATGCTTCTGCAATACTGCTAGCTTAACTGTAGCTCACTGATATCCAGTGAATATGAATTAATCCTGTTATCATCCATCCTCTTCTTTATAGAAAGGCAACAGGGATGTCTCTGCACACGTAACAAGGTACAGTTTCTTAAGCTAGCTTATGCGAACTGACTTGGTTAGATGGGACTAGATGACCGCATAGTATACTGTTGTTTGAGTTTTACTGAATTTGAGTAACAGAAATATTCAGTGCATGTTAGTTATTCTTTCAGTTTCTCATTCATTCATCTCCTCATCCACTTCATCCTGGATGTGGGAGGATACCAGAGCACCCGAGTAAACCCACGCAGACATGGATGCAAACTCCAGACAGGTAGAGTCCCGAAGTCAGGACCAGACCAGGAATGCTGGAACTGTGCCAACCTAACTGCCTTCTCAATAATGAAAAAATAACTACTACAAACAAAAAACATGAGGGGCTAAAACTCAAAACTACATCTTTATATATATAAACCACAAAAAATGCCATCTTTGTTCTACAAGTGCAAAAGAACCCTTAAAGTGCAGGAATAATTTTCTTGAAGTTTTAGATTCTCATTCAATTTAGCACCAAACCTCGATCAGAAAATCTATACAGTTGAGTCCAAGGCCTAAGATAATTGTAGCCTGGAGCACGAAAAGGATTTAAAAAAAAAGAGGAGTCAAGGGTTTGGCTAAATTTGAAAAGTTGCTACTGCATAGCTCACATGACTACCTTGAGATGTTCCAATAAGTAATTTTCTGTCAAATGACCCTTGAAATGCTTATTCATTCTGCCCCAGATATAATTTAATACCTCTCCTCCTACAGTTCCCGTAGAAGGGGAGGGGATTTTTAAGTATAAAACAGATGCACCGAATGTTTTTCGGAGTTGCTCCTTCATGGCTAATTTTCACCCTGTATGTAATCCAAACTTCAGAGAGCTTCCAAATATGTGGCTGTGTTCAAAATGGATCATTAGTCCCTTCATTAGTGCCCCTACTGGCTCATCAGTACTGCGGTCTTTAGGGAGACTGATCGCCCAATCACCAGTACCGCTCACGCTACAAACCAGCCGAATCTGTTATATGTATATAATAAAGGCTTTCATTACTATTTATTGTGCAATGCACTTTAAAAAGAGAGATGTCTTTTTTTTGGCTAAACTATTTGCGCCCTGGTACCCCATACCCCAAATTCTGTGGGTTAATCATTGCTCTGAACCGGTCTCTCGAGAGTTACTGCTTTCACAATGTGTTTCTTCTTTTGCATCTCCGATCTCACTTGCTTTGTATAATCCATTTCTGTTCTGTTCTGTAATCTGACGGAGCCTTTCCCAGCTGTTATCACACTTTCTAGGCTGTGGTGCAGGTTATGCTACCTGGCTAGCTAGCGAGTTTTACTCAGCAGGCTGTTCGCCGTTTTACTCGGCGCCTAGCGGCACTTCTAGCAAACAAAAAATACTGCATCATTTTCTGCTCTGTGCCTTTTTGAAGCAGCAGAGCTGTGTTTCTGCTATGCAACAGTATGCAGGTGAAAAAAAAATGCATATCGTACGGGAAATTAGCAGCAGTGTACTGCCCAGCAGTCCTCTGAACAGTACTCTGTACCATTAGTACTTTGTTACCATTATTGTACAATACACTCCAGTTTTGGGTGCTCAAATTAGTTCAAAGTCCATGCTGATTTTCTGAAAAATAAGGTTAAGAAAACCATGTTTGTTCTTTGCAGAAGGTTTGTTGGCTTTTTTTAATTTACAGGCTCAACAAAACATGTTGATCATTTGACCAGCGGTGCAACAACTTTCCCAAGCTCATTTACACTGCCTGAACTGCACAGCTGCATGAATCCACCTCCCTCCACATTGGGTGAATGAATTTGACCCCTTCTTTGATGCGTGTGCATTTGTTATTGTGTAAGCTATTGTATGCATTTTGATGTTAGCTTGTCTGAGTGCTGGTTATTTGTCAGTGGATGCCCAACATCACAAACATCAAGAAGTAAACACATAGTTCCTCTGCTGCACTGTTGTTACTTCAGCTGAGACTGGAAATGTTCAATGGCCCAAATACTCAAGGCCTCAGATAGTTTTTCTTTTTCAAAAGCTCAGGTGGCAAAATATCAAGAGGAGAAGATGCAGGCTTAATCTTGGAAGCCATGTATTTTCCAGCAGCTACAAATCAATACAAATCTATAGTACAAGCTACACTGGGAAAAGGAAGGTGGTTTAATATTTGCTCTAATATTCTCAGTTTTATCTATAAGGATTTTTCTATCAGATTTTGGGTGATGCCTCCAGGCTCTGCCAGTTAGATGGATATTGACTGTGCTAAACAGAAATTTTGGTCTATCGTTTGGATTATAATAATGTCAGAAAACATTTTAGAGAATGTCTGCTGTGAATTCATAGCTGTGTAAAATGTAAACACAAGCAGAGGTTTAAGATGTCATGAACTAGTGGTGCGACTTCATAGTGGGACCGTGGGTACAGCCGGTCGGCTGAACGGCTAGCACAGGATATGGTGTGTGTGGTATGACTTAACACGGTATTGTGATGGATTGTATTTTATGGTATCTGAAATATGTCCGTGCATCGTAAACACAAGAGGAAATATTTTGTGCTGTCACATACGACAGTTTCTCATTCCATTAACACATTGTGCGTCTGTATGGAGAGAGAGAGAGCGCAAAAGGGGTAAGGGTGGGGTCGAGTGAATCAATGTTGAGTAACCAGCTTTATAGTGAAAATGGTTCTACCCATCTTAAAGTAGTACTGAAATATAAAATCAATGTGTGGCAGTCAATGCTGATATTAAACAAGTCAATTTATGAGGAAAAACTGCAGTGCCTTGGCTGAGCATTGCTAAAAATGGTATGTAATATAGTGTTCAGGTAACGTCCAGTTCATAAAGCGCAATTTCACATTTGTTTATTTGAAGAAAGTCATACATCGAGAATAGTCATACATATACACACATATACATACATACACAATTAGGCCAATTTAGCATAACCAATTAACCTAATGCATGCCTTTGGACTGTGGGAGGAAACTCGAGCACCCGGAGTAAACCCACAGCGAGGACATGCAATCTCCAAACTGAAAGGACTCAAACCGCTCCACCTGGGATCGAACCCAGGACCTTCTCACTGTGAGGTGATGGTTCTACCCGGTTCTGCCAATCAACTGGCCCAGGATCCATCATGTAGAAACATGGACAGAGTGGGGCACACTCAACAGCCGCAATTTAATAGAGCACTAAAGGAAGATCCTAGTATAATCCATACTATTGTTTCTCACTCCAAAATAAGGGCACCGGCCACTACAGCACTTGCATGAAAACAGAGAACACGATGTGGCCAGGTACAACCTATACCAGATGCTTGATCACTTAATAGAGCAAAAAGGGGGCCAGTTTAGGCCATGGCTCTCCAAGTACTCCAGTTTCCTCCCACAGTGCAAAGGCATGGGTGTTGGGTTAATTGGTGTTTCTAAACTGACCCTAGTGCATTAGTGTGTACACGAGTGCGTGAGAGATTGGCGTCCCCTCCAAGAGTTGTTCTTGACCAGGATTAAGTACATAAATGAATGTCTTTGGACTGTAGGAGAAAACCAGAGCATCTGGAGTAAACCCACATGGACGGGAAGGACATGCAGACTCCACAGATGGAGTCCAAGGTCGGGATCAACAGCACTAAACACTGTGCCCCCCACAAAGCACATGTAACGCATCTCTTTTTGGCAGACTCAAATAGTGACAAGCAAGCTCATATCCACTTTTCGATTTATTCCGAAAAACAAATCGAATCTTTCAAAATCTTCTTTTAACAGGCATGGTGACTGCAGATTTACACAAAACCTGCAGTAGATGTAAACCCCAGAACTAACGACTGCTACAGCCCCATTTCCAATTATCTCCAGGTTCTAGCCAAACCCAGGTTAGGTTGTAATGACTACACCACCCTTGGTAAAAGGTGAGGGAATCCGAAAACGATGAATAAGATTAATGGCCCAAAAAAAGATTTCCCCATCACACAGGCACTCTCCTAGCAAATTTGGAGCACTGCAGATTTATTACAAAATCTTCCATGTTTATTACAAGTCTTGCTTAAAAATGAATACAAAATGCTTTACACAAAATTACACTATAATACACAATTTTGCTTTATTTTAAAATACACAGCCAATGGCCAAAAGAGCAATCCAAGTTGAAGTGGCTTAAGAATACAGAGAGCATTTGGGGGCAAATAAAGAAATAGGTAAAAACAATGAATACTATGATGGTGGTTTGATACTCGGACCTTTTTTTTTTCCTTGCTTAGCACCCTGAGACCAAGACTCCCCATTTTAAAACAAAAACAAAAATAGTAGCAGATATCAATTGAGAGGCAAGGGGGAACTTTTATACATTTGTTGTTAAAATAGGTTTAAACCATATAATTTCTATGGTTATAACTTTTTTCTTTCAGCTTAGAGATAAACCTCTGTTTAGAAAACACAACAAGAAAAAAAAAAAAAGTGTTTTACTCAGTTTGAGGGAGCTGGGACTCAAGAAAAACAGTCAAATGAACTGGGGGAAATGGACACAGTGCCCAACTCAGCCAACAACTTCCAGGACATCCAAGAATATGCACGAGTGTTTACTACACAGGGCAAGATATCCTAATAAAACCATTTCATATGCAAAGAATATCCATTTGCTGGTGCCAGTTACTTTACACATAATATTTATTTACAATACATTTATTGTTTTTAATGAATCAATAGGCTATATTTCATTCACAGAGTACATACGCACAAGTCATCTCAAACGATGTAACGTACCGAAGTACTAACTTAACGAAATACTTTATTACAATACTTTTACACCGATACATTTGACCTAAGATGCATAAACCTTGACCTGCGAAATAAAACTGCTGCAAAATATTTGACAGACTGCAAGCAAGCAGGTTTGGCAAATCTGTGATCCTAACTTGCAAGTTAGACCATTGGCTGGCTAAGCATATTAACGCACAAGGGCAACAGCCTCTGAAAGCCATGGATAGATTCGCTTTCCCGCGACCCTGACCACAATTAAGCGGATAAGGCAATGAATGAAGGAAACAGTTATTTGTACCAGATTAAGGGAGTCTTACGCTTACACAAAGATACTGGGATTTTAAATCCTCATTCAACCACAGGAAACTCATTGAGGCAAGTTCAGATTAAATGCATAACAATAATGTTATTTATCAGAATTGGCATTAATAAAAACAACATTTCTGAACACGAAAACCTTGTTTTTAAGTTTAAGGTAGGCTCAATTTTTAAGAATTTTTAAGTTTCCAGACTTAAAAGAATAAACTTCACAAACCAAAGACTTCTTCCCATTTTATTAACAGAATTTACTTTTACTTTTACTTTCAATACTTAAGTATTTACTATCAGAAAACTACCACTAATACTTGAATGCAGCAAATAGTAGATACTTTTAGAGTTTTATTTTAGAATTGAACGTTCAGGTACTTTATGCACCGTTGCATGGTTTGCCGCTTGCTCTACACACAACGTTTAAAATAAAAACAATCATCAACTTACATTAACGGCTACAATTTCCAATTCCACACCCAACCTCCCTCGGAATAAAGGCATTCTGGAGCTTACAAACAAGGGCATTCCGAAACCACAGAACTTTTTTGCAGCAAACCACCGCTCTACCAACTTAATTGCTTAACTAGACCAAACGCGAGTTGAATGAGGCCTCCTGCGACTTCCAATTTGCTGGCTCTGCTTCCTTAAAGGGGCAATGCATTTTCAAAAGGGCTACAGCGCTAAGGTGACCTACTACGATTTGGTACTGTCACTGAGTGGGTCCCACCAGTCACATCAAAAGCTGCTGGGGAAAGGGCAAGTCTCTGCCACTGTCTATAATCGCACCCTATTTGCCATTTCGTGTTCTATTTAGGGTGCTGGCCATTTAGTTTTCCGAATTCTCAGTAGACAAGTTGACTTACTGTATAGTACACTACATTGTTACCCACAACACACTGTAAACATAAGGGACAACCAATTAGCACTGCTTACAGACTAGCATTACTACAATGCATAGAAACCAGAGCAATAAAGTCTGTGTACAAATGTCAGGCCAAAATATTATTTAGTGACTGTTAAACCACATAAACAATTGATAATAATGTGTTTACTGGTACAAATATTTATGTATTCTTCATGGTTTTAGCTCATTGGAGAAATGAGTGAAGTTTTGTCAGGTAAATTGAAATCGCTTAACTGCATTTCTCCACTGTCTTGTGACAGTACCAGTAGCCTGCATTGATGTTGGTGTTCTGGATTGTTTATGCGATAGGTCAAGTTGATTTGTCTCCAGCTTATACAAGTGTTTTTGTTGTTCACTGCCACCCTCTATAGTGTTTGACATAGAACAGTCTATGTAGTGATCAGTGTGGTAGAAATTCTTTTATTTTTGATGCAATACCTTTAATATAGGCCCACCTATTTTATAATGCATAATGATCCTTAAAACAGAATCTTTTCTTGGTTTGTTCATGATTATCCGTAGCTGTACAAGCAGACGGATTTGTCTGGAGAACTGGAGAACATAAGTATTATTAGAATCAGCAAAAGCATTACTAGATCTCTTTGGTATTAAGGACAGACTGTCCGACGCTATGCAGTGCAACACAGTGCAGACACAGATGATGTCATCAAGGACCCTCTGTGCATGTTTGCCATAGTGGATATAACAGTTTGCTGATTCTTACAAGATTGTGCCATTCTCATGTTCAAATGTAATTTATTTAACCAGCGTTCCCAAATAAACATGAAAACTAGTCTAATTGTAGATGTAGGTTAATTAGTAAACAAATGGACCTAGAGTGATATTTTCATTATTACAAATGAGTCATGTTGTTGTTTTTTTCCAACCTGGAGAAAGGCCTTTGTTTAAAGCTTTCTGAAGGTCAATGATAAACCAGAATTCCAGAGAGAACTACAGTGGAGAAAGAGTGTCCTCTAACATTCCTAGTAATGTATGTAGCATACTGACAATGAATTGAAACAAGAACTTTGTTTAATGATACTCTGTCCAAGAAGGTGACATTTTGTGATCTTTTTGTTATCCTGAATGTGTTTAAAAGTGGATGTATGCTTGATTTTAGGGGAGCCTCCCGAGGTAAGGTATTTAGGAAAGGTAACAAGGGCGCCACCCGAGCTTGTTACAATTTTCATAATAAATGACTACTGAGCAACTAGTCAGGATGGTCTTTTGAATTGTTCTGAAGGTGAAATAGGTGAAAGTTTTACCTGTAGTATGTGTATAAGAGTGGACAATTTCAGACACACCCTCTCTTAGTTTCACAATATCACTGGGAGCTTTGGGTGTCTGAGAAAATGGGCCTGAGCTTGGTTCTTTGTAAATCAGTACCTATCATTGTGACTCCACCTTGGCTGTTCCCAGAGCCATAATTGATTTGACACTGCACGAACAGTTATCTGCAAAGGATGATAGGTTGCTGGACTCCATAGTGGTTGACTGATATTTAGCTTGGTCCTACTGTGGCATTTTGCAGGTGTACACATGGATCTAAACATACGATGGGGAACCACAGCAGCTGCAGTTTTCATTCCTGATCATTATCGAGATGTGGCTGCCTAATAATATATCAGCATTTCCCACTGCTTCTTTCTTTTCTGTTGGCTTTACAATGGGCTAAGAATGTTTGCCCATGCATCTCGTAATTTGCACCAGCTAATCAGCTGCTCTCAAGAGTGTCTGAACTGGATGGTCCTCTTGTACACCGGATCTTGTATTATAAGTCTATCAGACATTATTTTGGCTCCAAATGGAGTGCATTAGTGTAAGATTTCTCTAGTTCCCAGCACATGTTGGCGTAGATGTGAATGAGACAGTGGATATAGCACCAAAGCAATGTTTGGAATGCCAGA
This sequence comes from Ancistrus triradiatus, assembly GCA_025084515.1. Classification (NCBI taxonomy): domain Eukaryota; kingdom Metazoa; phylum Chordata; class Actinopteri; order Siluriformes; family Loricariidae; genus Ancistrus; species Ancistrus triradiatus. Next base: position 62,374 of record JAJAGP010001933.1, read on the forward strand.
GATGCTATTCCTCTCAATAAAGCAGAGGAAAAAGTACTTATTAAGAGGCATTTTCAAACTTTATGGCACTCTGAAATGGCTAATATATGTGCATATTTGAACAGCTTAATAAAAACTACCAAATTAACAGAAAGGTATTACAGCATCAGCATGGAAGAACTAGAAGCATCAGGCACGACAAATATGTCAGCTTTATTTCTGTAGCTCTTTTTACAATGGAACATTGTCCCAAAGCAGCTTTACAGTTTCATATTATCTACTATTATCTAAGCACAATCCCAAACTGAGCAAGTCTGGGACGACAGTGGAAAGGAAAAACTCCCTAAACATTATAAGAAAGAAACCTTGGGAGGACCAAGACTCAAAACGGACCTATCCTCCTTGGATGGCTTAGGTGATATATGTAAGAATTAAACCAAGTTATCTAATTAATACTTTCATAGTAATAATAAATGGTGCCTCCCCTTCTGTCTATACTTTTGGGTTGTGTACCCCTTGGTGAGAAATCATTGACTGCTAGACATGCCTCTATAATGAACTCGAAGACATTTTGTCCAATTGCCAGGCTTTGAGATGGGGCGCATCATTGGACTGAGAGAAGCAACATGGATGTTTCAATGAATCGCCCGCCATCTAAGCCTTTCCGTTAGCATGGTGTTGGAAGGTGTTGGAAGCAGTGGTTCCGTGAGGGAACGCACACAAGGTGAACAGGCTCCTGACGGCCCAGACAGACCACCAATAAAGAGGGTCAGTTGATCCTGCGACAAGCACGAGCAGCTCCCACAGTTTCATTGTCCACCATCCATACACAGGTGGCACCTTCACTACACACCCCTGTCTCTACCTGAATCATTTCCAAGTGCATAGCAGAAGGAAATTTGTTGTCATGGCACCTATTACTGTACATGTCCTACCACTGACAGCCAGCCAGTGTCGCCTTCGTTTGCAGTTGTGTCATGAACAAGAATTCTGGACTGCTCTGGACTACAACCTTATTGTCTTTAGTAATGAATCCAGGTTCTGTTTGGGATCCAATGACATCGGGTTTGTGTATGGAGGCATCGTGGTGAGTGCTTCAATCCTGCCTTTGTTGTGGAGCAACACACTAACCCATCTGCTGGTGTGATGATCTGGGGAGCCATCTCATATGACAGTCAGTCACCCAATAGTGATATGAGGGGCACTAACAGCTCAGCAATATGTGCAGGACATCCTGCGGCCACATATGATGCCTCTCATGGCAGGACTTCCAACTGGCATTTTTCAGAAGGATAATGCTCGATCACACACAGCAAGGGTTTCCCAGGAATGACCTCTCACCAATGAGTACACTACCCAAAAGTAGCATCTGAAAGCCTTTTTATAGGGCACTGGGGGAAGCATTTTAACACCCTCTTGTGGCAAGACCCAGTGTCTAATCAGCCCACACCTGTAATCATCTATATATCTTCCTGTGATGTAACTGCATGCCGAGTTTTGCAGCAATCCAACATTTCTATATGGGTGCGTTGTTATATGTAGAGAAGCTAAGTAAATAGTAACTGAGAAGGACTATTTTCCCATTCAGCATAAAGGTAAAAGCACCAAGTTGCAGTTCAGATCACAGATTTAATATGCAAGTCACTTGCACTGTTTACAATACATAAAAACATGCTATGGGCTTTTTTGTAAATAAAAAGAACAGACACACATAAAACAAATGCACACAGATGCACATAAACCCCAAAATAAACAGACCATTGAGCTGAGCACTGCATGCTGGGACCGGGAACGTCCTCCTGGGGAAGTCAATGGTGCTGCAATACTTACAAGAAGACATATCAGGAAAACAAATAAAATAATTCAAAATCTATCAAACCGCCACAGTGACTGCAGATTTACACACAAGCTAGACAAAGAAATACATGAATACATGACTTCAAACGAAGGAAGCTTCATCCAAGGCATGATGGAGAAACCAGAATAAAGCTCATAATGTCTCAGATACAAACAAAACAACAGGTGTTTTCCTGAAAATACTTGCAAGTCTGTATAATAGTGATCATGTGTAGAGTATTTTCTTTTTTAACTTTAAACATGTTTTCAATTGTAATTTATCAATGAAATATGAGAGAGCCATAAAACTTGGCAACCACCTGTGGCATAGAGGGAGGATAGCTCAGTGGGACCAAAACTAATTGGTCTGCAATTTAGCATTCACCAGTAAGGGATCTCCAAATAAACAGTTCATTCTAAATCTAATTCAAATTTAATTCCACAAAATTCACTTAAATTAGGGACCTGTTTTTCTTACTCTTTTACAAACACAGACAATGTTCTTAAGCTAATGATAACCCTGACTGAACTTTCTCACCCGATAGTGCTCATCACTGTCTGTCACTGTTCTAATGCTCATGAACATGACGAAATGATGCTTGGTGATGTGTGATGATGTTCATGACAATGGCAAAATAATCAACATATTAAAGACTACACTAACTGAGGACAATGGCCAGGTGATGGCAATGCTGCTGTCCAGTAACGGAGAAGGAAAAGCCACATGACAAGGTCAGTGAAGTGAAGGCTTACATAAAGTGACAAAGAAAATGAGGAGAGATATCTAAAGCTGTCCAGAGCTGTAACAAGCTACAGCATCCTATCCACCTCCGCACCATCACAGAGGAGAAACGCCTACAGTCACTCTGTGTACTGGACTGAATAATTCTGATATGCACATGTTGGGCTATTTTGTTCTAATTCCATAAACATGTTAACTACATGATTTAACTCAATTCTTACATATACCACAAAGGACGATGGGTTTAGTGAGTAATGGATTGATAGTGAAAAGTAAAAGCAAAACACTTATTCTTTTGATGAACTCCGAGCACTAGCATAACTTCTAAGCTAACTGCAGCCTGTGTTGTGGAGGATTCAGTTCCTGTTTTGCTTTCGGTTGCTCTTATAAATGTTTTAGGATACATGGAGACTTATTTGCAGTAAGAATACAGTACTGTAGATGAAAATAAAGAAAAACACAATAATCACTGAGCAACCACTATTGTGAATCTGAATCACTGTGTACTGAATCGTGACTCATGAATTGGAGAACCGAATTCGACGAGTTCCACGGTGGTAAAGAACAGAGGTACCATTGTACTTACAAGTTGATGTACAGGTTTTCTGTCTGCTGTTGCGTGGTACAGTAGTTCCTGTAATTCTCCTGTATGGGGTACGTACGTTGATCTACACTGGCTGTCCCAGTTTGGTTGTATCCATGTAGGCTGAACACTTTGTGTGTTCCCCCTGTGTATCTACATTATTGCTGTTCTATTTGTGTGTGCAGGATTTGGGTGGGTGATATCCTGACACACAGGCTGATTTTTGTGTAGTAGTTTCCTTCCTTGCACTTGCATGTGGTGGTAAAGAGTGATGTATCTCCCCATTGCTGCTGCTGCCATATTCTCTGTGCACCAGGACTATATTAGTATATTTGTGGTTTGTAAAAACCAATTTTCTCCCTCAATACCAGCTTTAGACTGTGCCATTTCAGTGGCCTTATAAGATTATTGCATCACACTGTATGTGATGATGGCAGTTAAAGTAATCTTAATGTCAAACTGTGCTACCATGTCCTCTCCATGTCTGATTATACAGGAAAGGTTCTGTAGCAATAACCCTAACCTATTCAAGAAAATTACATTTTGTGTGCATCATTAATCAGTTTGTTCCAGGATCATGGGTTAAAATGGGGTCACCATAAATAAGCTCTTGGCATAACAGTGGTAATGTTAGGTTACCACTGGCTGTGTGATTACCCTATCTCCGATAAGGTAAACTTTCTGACTGAGAGAGGAGAGGGAAAGTACGTGCAGGCCACTTCCAGTTTGAAACCCAATTCACATCTGTCTGCCCAGGCTACAAATGGAATGTCAGATGGACATCTCACATGGAACCCACTGAGAAGCATATATGGATAAACAGAAATGTCAAAAGTTAGTGAAAAGGTGTGTGTAAATATTCACGATCACATTTTTTTTTTCTTTTTCTTGTGTACTCTTTGACCTGTATGCCAATGACATGCCAAAGTAATCATTTTTTGTCACCAGCTGTGACAAAACTATCCAGCTGTTATAAATGTGCTTTGCATAAGACTGTAATATGAAAAGTCTTATATATTGTACACTTACATTACATTTACAGCATTTAGCAGACGCCCTTATCCAGAGCGACTTACAACTGATACAGTCTTACAATCCAAGCGATTATGGGTTAAGGGCCTTGCTCAAGGACCCAACAGTGGCAGCTTGTCAGAGGCGGGATTTGAACCCTGGACCTTTTGGTCCATAGTCCAGTACCTTAACCGTATATTGTATATGGTAGAATGGTGTATAATGCATAATAGCAGAGCCTGTGATAGGTAATTCTAAGTAAGTTAATGTTTAAAAAACTTGCATTAACCTAGAGTTTGCCAGAATCATTAACACAAAGCTTAGTTTATAATAAATTGTTGAAAAATCTCATGTAATTTTGTGATTAATTGGTTGAAAGTGAAAAGTAAGCAAAACACTTAGTCTATTGATGAACTCCAACCTCTTATTAACTAACCTTTTTAGGACCCATGGAGAATTTTTTGCACTAAGAATACAGTACTGTAGATGTAAAAAATAAAGAAAAAACACAACGACAATAGTAGAGATATTCTCTGAGGGCGATTGTGTACCTGAATCACTGTGTACTTGTGAATCATGACTTGTGAATCATGAATCGAGTTTCGGCTGAAACAAGTAGCACGGCTCGACTCATACAGACAGAAAAAATAAAAATTACAATAAAGTACTATTATTATTTTTATGCTTGGGTCCACCAATGCAGTGACCCAGGTATGACTCCCATTGGAGCCTTCCGACCAGGTAGATCACATTATGCAATTTACTGTGTCTCTGTACTACAGGGATAGTCCATCCACAACCCTGGGCAGAATAATAATAATAATAATAATAATAATAATAATTTTATAGTGACAATGATGCCTTAGATTTGTAACAGACATGTGATAAAACATAATTACAACAACCAAAATAGCAGGGAGGGAGGAAGAAGAAAAGGATGGTACAAAAAAAAAGAATTAGGAGGATAGGATTGTGAGAAGAGGTAGGTTTGTAGTTGCGATATGAAAGACTTAAATGTTGAGATGTTATACAGGGTTTGCAGGAGTGAGTTCCAAAGTTTGGTAGCCATGACACCCAATGACCTGCCTCCTACTGCCAAGAGTCAGAAGTTCTGTAACAGAAGAAGGTCAAGGTTTGAGGATCTAAGGGTACATCCCGGTGTGTAGAGATGGAGTGATTCAGACTAGTAATGAGAGGCAAGACTATGAAGAGCTTTGAAAGTAAGAAGTAGTATTTCATATTTAATGTGGACTGTGAATGTGATCAGCAACGAGTGAAGCTCGTAAAGGATGGGAGTGATTTGGACAATCCCCATCTCTTGGTGTGAGTAAGGACTGCTGAGCTTTCAATGTTCTGCAATCTAGCAGAGGTTTTGGTGGAAAGGTCAATGATATGAGTATTGAAAGAGACCAGTCTTGATATTATGGCATGAATTAGAGCCTCTGCATCCTTTATACTGAGTAAAGGAGTTCTGCAATGTTACATTGATGGGGTTCCATCAAATGGGGTTCAACAAAATTAAACAATGACTCAGAAGTTACAGCAGGATTACTGTTTTTATAGGTTTAATTTGCACTCCATTATTAGCAATAGCCAGCTATGAGCAATACTGGATTGGACTTTTAATAAGGACTGCTCTGTTTTGTCAGAGATTAAAAATGCAGGCCTTTATTCCACATATGCATGCAATTTCCAATCACACATTATTCAATTTCCCTCTATCTATCTATCTATCTATCGATGCAGTATTGAAGAAGGAGGGATATGTGCAGCAAAGAAAGTATTTACAGTGGTGCTAGGATGTGTGTGAGCTCTGTAGAATTTTTTATTCTACAGGGCTCACACACTTCTTTTCCAAAACATTCCAGTGCATAAAAGTTAAGGGCACACGCCTAAACTGAACACCTTTGATCTCCAATCCCTCAGATGGCACTGCATCAAGAACCGCCATTCATCAGTAGCTGATAGAATCACATGGGCAAGGGATTACTTTATCAAACCTGAAATTTGATAAAGTCCTGAAATGGCAATGACCTTTCTGGGCTCGCAGGTATCTGGTATGGACCATCACACAGAGTATTGTGGTCAGACCAATCAGTATTCCAGATCTTTTTTGGAAGGAATGGAAGCCATGTGCTCCAGTGAAAAAACAATAATGACCATCCAGACTGTTATCAGCAACAAGTCCACTCTGAGATTTTGGAGCAACTTAAGCTGCTTTCAAGATGACAATACATTTATCAACAAGACAATGTAAAACAAGCCAAATGAGAAAACGTTAGGACTGAAATATGTGCATCCCTTCCAGTATTTTGTACCAAATCATGATTACAATAACCTCTTGACATCACCTCTTTGCAAATTGCATATTTATCTAGTTTTTTACCTCATTACCAGCTCTAATTGCCCATGTTCAAACTTTTTTTGGAATGTGTTGCAGGCCTGAAATGCAGGAATGGATGTTTATTCACAAATGAAATTAAGTTGACCCGAAAAATATCTGTATCATGAAATATCAGATTCATACTGTCTGTACTGAAATAAAAGTAAGTGTAATAAACACTGCATATTTGTTTTTATTTCATTGTCCATACTGGCCATCTTTTTCTGAGTTGGGGTTGTACTTTTTGAAAAGCAGTAGCTTTGTCCTTGCTTCCATTGCGTTCCATTGTTGTTAGGTGTCCTCTTGATGATTGACTCATGAGAATTTAGCAATGTGAGAAAGGCCTTTAGTTTTTTAGAAGTTATCTTGGGTAGGGATGAAATGCAATAGGAGAGAGACTTCTCTTTGATGGCAATCAAAGAGAGATGCACAAACAAAAAGCCATGGCAGGCTGTATCAAGAGTTCAGACAGGAATATTAAGTTCAACAGAGTCTGAAGATAGAACTACATCCTGGACTAACCTTAATAAAGCTGTTTCTGTGGCATGTGCTGGATGAAACTCTGACTGAAATAGCTCATACATGTTATTGGTAGCAACTCTATAACTGAGATGCAAAAACCTTTACCAAAACATTTGAACCAGGAATCTCTGGAGCTTTGTGTCGACTGCTTGCGCCATCATGCCACCAAAGAATTGGGGTAACTGCAGTAGTTCTTAACACCAGTGGAACAGTTGCAGCAGCAAAAGAGCTATTAAACAGATGGGGAAGAGCTTATAGGCAGACACATTTTAAGGAGAAAAGTAGGGGCAGGATCTAAATGACAAGGAGAGGCCTCTTAATTATCTCTTTGTCAGCTGATGAGCTTGCAGGGGTAAATCTACAAAGCAGGTGGACAGGTGACTCAGGAGACATCTTGTGCAGACAGATGGAGTAAGGTTGGTAGACAGTAGGTGACAGACACAGATAATTTTTTGTTTAAAAAGTGTCGCAGTCCTACAGCTAGCATTTGCTGATCACAGAATGAGAGCTGGAGGAGCAGAGAGCATTTAAACAGAATGGACAGTAACACCAGGTTTTTTCTATTCTATATATTTTTCTATATGGCCAATAGCCCCTGTAGCCTGGAGCTCCTGGTTAAACAATAGAGAGGAATGAGTTGAAGATTACAAGTCTGTTTTATTGAAGCATCTTTTTTGAAGCATGTTTTAGAAATAGTGTTGTGTTTGTAATTTGACCTTGTCGAATTCGGTTCTCGATGCATTTTGACTAGAAAAATGTCTCGGTTCTCGCCGTTTGCTCGGTGCTCGGCGCGCACTTGCTTAAACTTGTATGAGTCGAGTACCTTGACTCGTTTCAGCCAAAACTCGATTCACAAAACCATGCTTCATGAGTCACGATTCAGTACACAGTGATTCTGGTTCATGACAGCCCCCTCGGAGAATATCCAGAAAACTCACATTATATAAAGTATATAAATTGATTTGCATTTCATTGAGTGAAATAAGTATTTGATCCCCTAGCAACCCTTAAGAGTCCTGGCTCCCACAGGCCGGTTAGACACTCCTAATTTCAACTCGTCACCCGCATTAAAGACACAGGTGTCTTTAATGCGGGTGACGAGTTGAAATTAGGGGATCAAATACTTATTTCACTCAGTGAAATGCAAATCAATTTAAATATTATATCTCTCACTGTTAAAATAAACCTACCATTAAAATTATAGTCTGTACATTTCTTTGTCAGTGGGCAAACTTACAAAATCAGTGAGGGATCAAATAATTGTTTCCTCCACTGTGAATATCTATAGAAGCTAAGTCATGAATAGATAAAGAGAAGGACTCGGTCAATGGCTTTCAAGTTGGTATAGCAAAAAGTAGTACCTTTGTGACTCAGCTTCAGAAGGTTAAGACTAAAATAGTATTCAATAAGGTCGAGTCACATGACTTGATTTGAATCAGACTCAATTCACAAATTTAAGGACTTGAGACTTGCTTGACTAACACTGATAAAAGGCTCTATTTGACGTGGTATTCGTGACTTGAGACTTAACATAAGACAGATGACTCGACATGACTTAAATATTTAACATAAATATTTGCATTTTTAGGATTTGAAAGTTAGGAAAACTTGCAGAGACAAATGTCGACTGGGGATGCCATGCCACTGGGACTTTCCCACCGAGGAGACGATCCTAAAATGACTCTGAGTAACTAAATAATGCTGATATGCATATTTTAACATGATTCTATTCAATAATGCTTTTCATTATTGGCTTATACTGTGTGCTATAGCTTTTATATCCTCTAGTTTGTTTCACTCTTCATAGTATTAAATATTCTCTAAAATGTTAGTCTACTTTTTTGTATTTTATTTTAATTATTATCTTTTTTAATATGTGCTATTGGTTAATATTTATTTAGATTCAATTTATTGAATCTATTACTATGAATTTATTAATTAGATAAATTAGTTTCATATTTACATTTATCATCTAAGCGGCCCAAGGCAAATGGGTTTCTTTTTGAGTCTTGGTCCTCCTAAGTGTGGAATAAATTTTAATGTCTTAGTATTTAATCCTACTGCATAGTAAGTAAAATGTATGTAATCCTATAACTGTGGGATGCTGTTGTGAAGTGAGTCTGTCTAATGAGTTGTTGTAAAGATGTACAAAACACAGACGTGCTCCCAGGGTCAGCAGCAGGCCATAAAAGAAGATGGAGTTAAGGAAGGAACAGTGTGACCCTGACCCTAGTCATAAAGACCCTTATCTGTCTATATGTTGGTACACAGAATCCGGTCTTTATCTCTGGACAGAAGACCCAGCTTGTGATTGACGAGTTGCTGATACAACTTTCCTGTATGCTTAAACCTGCACGTAAATGAACCAGTTAAAAGGGGGAAGCCTTCTACCTCCTTTATCCACTCACATACAAGTGCTCGGGCATGTTGTATCTGAGTTGATCTCTGCGCAGATAATAAACATTGTCTACTGCTTTATTCCAGCACCAGTGTCTGTGACTTTGTTCTCCCATATTTGAAAATTCCCACCACACTAAGGTTTCTTCCTTTTCATGCTTAGGGAGTTTTTCTTTGCCACTGTCGCCCTAGACTTGCTCAATGTGAGATTGGCCGTAGATATTAGAAGATAATCAAAAATTGTAAAGCTGCTTTGAGACAATGCTCTGTTGTAAAAAGTGCCATAGAAATAAATCTGACTTGACTTGACTTGACTTATAGCAGGGACTTGACTTACTTGAATTTTACTACAGTAACTTTACCACAGATTTGATTGAGACTTGAATGTTAAGACTTGAGACTTGCTGTGACTTGCACATATGTGACTTACTCCCACCTCTACGATAGGGATATGGTCAGAAATACCAGTTTGAGAATCAAGTACAGAGACGTTGTCGTACCACTGACCTCATCTATTCTTCTGAAATAAACACTGTGGTTGAAAATTCACATGGTGTTTAAACATTGCAGCATGGACATGAGCATTCATTTGTAGTTGCACATTCAGTTTCCACATGTATTTGAAGTCACCAATCAACAAAAGAGGAGCAGATGTGGCACAAGTACGAGAGAGTCATTTAGCTCAGAGAAAAAAAAACATGGTGTAATTCTGGAGGTTGGTAAATTAGTATTACATACAGTAGATGTGGTACTGTGAACATTAAGAGTCACATAGTTAAACAATGTTACATCATGGGACTCAGAGACAGATATTTTAAGATCGTTGCAGCATACGGCAGCCATGCCCCCATGTCTACCCTTAAGACAGGGCTCAGACACATGTCTGTAACCATCCAGTGTAAGCAAGTTCAGATTCAGAATGTCACCAGGTATTTGCCTGGCTTACACTGATTATACTCAGTTTTTCCTGTTTTCCGTAATCTTCAACTGTGGCCAAGGTCTTTACTGAGGTGATGTTTACTCTGCGTCTATGATGGGATAGTACTGGCATGTGGACGTCAAATCGGTTTGTCCAAAGTGAGGGAACGGTGGGTGGAGATGTAGTGGAGAGGTTCTATTGGTTTTTTCCATGGGACAAGTGAATGAGGTGAGATCTTTAGAGTACAGTATGTTACAGAAACCGGTTGAACATCACAGCTGTGAGCTCAGAATTGTGATGTTAGTGGCTAAAGACATACTTAGTTACACAGGTTTTTGACTAGATTTAGACCAGGATGCATGGCTTGGGTCACTGGGGCCGGAGTCTGGAGTCATGTCTGGCCTGCCTGCCCTGTCCGTTTACCAGGAGTGTCTGGTGGGCAGTCTGGCTGAACTGGGCTTCGGTCCTCGTGATCTTGACTCGTGCATCCTTGCCTTAGAATAAGGGCAGAGCAGGGGGTTCATAGTCAAAGAGTCTTATGGTGATCAGAGACGTTGGGTTGCTGTCTTCTGCCTCCCGTGGGGTTGCTGATGTCTCATGTGATCCCTCTTGGCTGTGTTACCTTCCGGTTATCCTCTTTCTAGCTAAGCTGCTATAGCTAATGCTGCCGGGGTCTCATGCTACACTTGGCATCAGTGATTGTTAATAGACACTGTGCTCTTAATCCATAACTAACTACATTTACTGTTTTCTCTCAAAGCTGAGCTCCGGTACCAGTTCCTGCCTCACACATGATGTTCATCTGCTGCAGCTCCAGCCCCACCATACCCAGGCCACACCAGAGGGCAGTAACTCTCTCCCTTTACTGGTTGCCTGGGGACGAAGTGCCGCCAAGGACTTTCCTGGTTAGACTGAAGATCCTAGAGTGACTCTGTGTATCGGACTATATAATGCCGATATGCATATTTTACATTTTATTTGCACTATCACTAAAAGACTTATTAGTTTAAATAAATTAGTTTCATTCTTACATTTATCATCTACGCCACCCAAGGAGGTTGGGTCCCTTTTTGAGTCTTTCTCCTCCGAAGGTTTCTTCCTCATAACACCTAGGGACTTTTTCCTTGCCACTGTCGCCCTAGGCTTACTCAATTTGGGATTGGACATAAATATTAGGAGATAATCTAACACTGTAAAGCTGCTTTGAGACAATGCTGCGTTGTAAAAAGCGCTATATAAATAAATCTGACTTGACTTGACATAGTGCCATAAGAGGCATAACCACGAGCAGAAGAGTAAATACAGTGGTAACTCGGTTCTCGTCATTCATTTGCTGGAGAAGTCTGGTAGAAAACCAAAAATGACGATTACCGAGCAAATTTTTCCCATAAGGAATAATGTATATTTAGTTCACGAGTGAGATATGTTCCGACAAATTCATCATAAGCTAAATGTAACATGACCTGATGAGTTTAATGAGTGTTTGGTAGAGCGGTCTATACTGTATCATAGCGGAGATATGGAAAGGATACTATGATAAGTAATGATAAGTAAGTTAATGTTTAACACATTTACATTAACCTACAGTTGGCCAAAATCATTAACAAAAAAGCTTATTTTCTAATAAAGGTGTTGAAAATGTCATGTAATTTATTGAGTAATGGCTTGAAAGTCAAAAGTAAATGCACACTTACTGTATCGGTGAAATCAGCAGTGCTAGCAAAGCTGCTAATGCGAACTGCAGCCTGTTGTCTGGAGCATGCAATTCCTGTTTCCCTTTCGGTTGGCAATCAATACAACCCTTTTTAGGATCCATGGAAACTTATTTGCGCTAAGAATACAGTACTGTAGATGTAAAAACAAAAATAGCAGAGATGAGCACTGGCTATTGTGAATCTGAGTCACTGAATCACTGTGTACTGAATCGTGAATCTAGTGTCGTCTGAAATGAGTCGTGCGGCTCAACTCATACAAGTTTAATCGAGTGCACCGCATACCGAGCAAACAACGAGAACTGGAAATTTTTCTGGTCAAACTAACAACACCAAAGCTAACAAACAATGCTTAAACACATGTACGGAAAACAGGGGACCCTAACTCCTTGCTAACTCCAGTGCACCATCAAAAGTTCCAACAGTGGACTTTGGAGAAATGGAAGATCTCCTGGTCCGATTTTATCTTTTTTGTTTAATTTTATACCCTATCCCTCCATCGATATTATTTTATAGTTAGTGTCTCTATCATTATGCCAAAACTAATAGGAATGGAAAATAATAATAAGACCTTTGCACCACTGAATCTGATTTGTTAATTTTCTGCTTTGTTGAAAGGAAATGGAAAAGTTAGTTCTTCTCCCATGCTGTGAAGCATCAAGAGATCTTGTAAATATTTAATGATACACCCACATGGCCCTTGAAATTGAAAAGTAGCAGAGCATGAGAAACAGCTAGTGGATCCGTGCTTTAAAAAAAAAAAGAAAAAGCCTCCAACCATCTAGAAGTACAGCTGCCAAGTTATCAGTGGCTCCTGTTAATTGAGCCTCTGTTCTGCCATAGAATGTAAAGCTTGCTGTGACATCCCAGTCTTCTAAGTAACACAGTGTTTTGTTGCATCACATTGAATCGAGAGCATGGGCATATGATTCATTTATCAGATCGACTTTGTCTTTATTTATCCCTTGACTGTAAACACAACCTTTGTTCAAAAGGCAAGGAATTCCTAGGGGAGATTTGCATAACGTGTTTGTGAACTGTATTATTCGACTTTTGAAACAGCTTTCATTATTAGACTCAAAATACGGTAAAAGTTTTACATTTTCCTTAATGCAATGTACTCTATTAGAAAACATATTACCTGCAGAACAATTTGAGTAAAAAGTTCCATTTTCACTCAAAAGACTTGAAAAACTCTGAGACCACTAGTGAAAATGTATGTGTATACTGTATATATATATATATATATATAAAATAAAAAACATTTGGCACATTTTTTCACCATTTTGGAATTGAAACTCGGAATTGATAAGAACTGGAATTGTTAAGCAGAATCACAATCAACTTTCTCATCTCCAGACTTGTTGTCACTCAGTGTCGTATTTTGGAGGCTCTGGCACAGGTCATTCCTGAGAACCTATTCCAGAGATACACAGTCTGTTTCCAAAAGCATATTCAGATGCTTGAACTGAATCATCAGCCTGAAATAGTGAAAATCTTCTCATGTGGTGTATGACGACTCACTTTAATGAGAGTAAATGCAGTTGTGCCGGTTTATGAGATGCACCAATAATGAGGTTTGAGAACACCCAATGCATTTTTCCAAACCAAATTGACAAGTTCATTTCTGGTGCTGTTTTTCTTTCTGACAATAGAGTGTGTTGCTCATTGTTTGAATCCATTTTGATACACACCTGCTCTTTACAGATAAGCTTCCTGGTTATTGGCTTATGTAGCTGCCCTGGTCTTCAGCACGACTAGCTGCATGATTAGTCATGTATAACCAAGCAATTCTCTTTTCCTCAACTCTCTCCTACCCTGCCTCGTCCCAAAGGATTATGGAATGCTGCAGAGAGCCGTCCTTCAGCATGTGCTGCTTTTTCAGCTCAGCATTCAGACGAGAGCAGAGAAGGAAAAGTCAGGAAATCACCATAGGAAGTGAAGAAAGAGTAATCAGGATGTGTGAAAGGCTAGAGTGGAGAGAGACAGCGGCAAATTAAACCTTAAATATTTGATTCAGGAGCTCTCTAAGTGAATATAAAACAGCATACTGTATATTTGTGTGGGAAATGAAAGTGGTGTCTCCCTGAGTCACGCCTAGGAAACGTTTATAATTTTTTGCAGCAGATCTTCCTAATAAATTAAATCTGGGAGACATATGAATGCCTGCACAAAATGTTCTCGCCACATTAAATCTAGGATGTTTATACTCACTGAGCACTTTATTAGAAACACTATACTAATAGGGCAGGGCCTCCCTTTGCTCTCAAACAATCTCAGTGCTTCTTGGCGTATGGATTTCACATTATGTTGGAAACGTTTGAGATTCTGCTCCAAGTTGACATCATTGCGTCATGCAACTCCTGCAGATTCTTCAGGTGCACTGTGAATGTCCTGTTCTACCACACCACTGTTGAACACAGAGGTCATCTGAGTTACCACAGCATTTCTGTCAGCTCAAACCACCCTGACCATTCTCTGTTGATCTCTCTCAAAGACATGTCCACAGAACTGTCACTTTCTGGATGTTTTCTCTTAAGTAGACTGTGAAATGATCAGCAGTTCCAGACATACTCAAACCAGCCAGCCTGGCACCAAAATTCATGACATGGTCAAAAGAGTTTTTCTCTATTCTGATGGATGAAGTGAATGTGACCTGATGCTGCTGACCCATATCTTTTATGTTGCATCAGTACAAGTGAGAACTCGATTGGCCACCTATAATGAGGGGCTATGAAAAAGATGGGAATCAAACAAAGAACAGGCAGTCAAAATAACAAAGAAGATGCAGTGTTTTCAGAAAATTATATTAATAATATAGTTTTCAGTACAGAAATCAATATTTCAAAAACAGCTTTCATTTTCTGTTGTACCTCTCCTCAATATATAAGATTTGGTCCTGCTGATCACCTAATCAGTACCTCATCTGTACACTGACATGTTTCTGTGTTGGAATGCATCAGATACTGGACACATAATAAAACTGGAGTAGTTCAGCACTGGGAACGAGACCTCCACCTATTGAGCAACTCTGGTTTAGTCCCCACCTCTGGTGAGGTGAGGTCTGTTGGTTATGGGTTGATTTTTCGGTTTACTGGCAAAATTAAATCCAGCCATCTCTATTACCTGATATGATTGTTGCTCATAAAACTCTATGGGGATTTCATGACACAGAGATGTTCAGGACTTCTAGAAGTTTGTATTTTGTGCCGTTTCCGTTTCTCCTGTTTATTCATCAGATTACCTCCCATTTCACCAGCAGCAGATTTCCAACTCTCTTGGGGTGGTGGCTGGACCTCTTCTGGATGAGTAGATCTACTCGCATCATGTGAAGCTAACCACAACTGCCTGAACTAATAACACACAAAAATTAGTACTCTTTATGTCTATTAATCCTCTAGAATCAATTCTTCTCTACATACCAGGTGTACTGGTTGTTGATATGAGCTTAAAATTGTGCGTCGCAGAGGTGCCCTACCCTCCAAAAACACACAATTCTTAAGAGCTGTTCATGTGCACTGATCAAACCAGTGGAACTTATTAGAACTATTTTAATTAATCCAGTGTATTCCAAAGGGTTTAGAAACCTGATTGAAACAGCTGCACTGACGTGTCATTTTGCATACACAAGACAAGCGAGCTGCTACGGAAATGGCTGGTGTTCGCAGTCACGATGTGTCGTTACAGGTACCAGTGCACATGCTCTGAATATTTTATAATGGCATCAACACGTGTATTCCCAGTGCAGAGCATCTGCTGCATTGTGAAATTCTGCCGTACGCATCCGATTTCTCTCCATTACCCAAAATGTGGTGAAAGGATCTCTTGAGTTCAATAAAAGGAAAGACATGCTGTGCTTTTTTGGCATTTACTATAATGTTGGTTGATTTTTATTATTTTTTTGCCTTGAGTTACATGGCTGCAAAAAATCACATTCTGGTGGGCCATTTAGATTATGGAAATTGCCTGCTTGAGGCTTGTGAGGAAAGCTCCTGAGGCATTTATTACCATAGTCACCCTGTTATTACCATGGGAAATTATCTAAAAATTGACAAAGCAAATCCCTTTAGCTGGATGAAATATTCTGGATCAATATGGAAGACACAATAAAGAGACAAAGGCAAATAGCTTGAAGCAGACGTATGGATGATTCATAGCATCATGTACTTAAGAATGTCACATTCCTCTCAGTTTTATGTTATTAGCTACACCTACATTGTACTGACACTCAAAAACCATTATATCACATACGTCTATGTACCGAGCAAATGTTTCCCATAAGCCATATTGTAAACTGAATTAATCCATTCTAGATCCTCAGAAAATCCACACTGTATAAGGCATTATATGCATTAATGGAGTTGTATTGTACAGGTGCTCCCTGATTTATGATGGAGATATGTTCTGACAAATCCATCATAAGTTACATGTATCATGAACTGATGAGTTTAATGAGTGTTTGCTGGAGCGGTCTATACTGTATCACAGCGGAGATATGGAAAGGATACTATGATAAATAATGATACATAAGTTAATGTTTAAAACACTTACATTAACCTACAGTTGGCCAAAATTATTAAGACAAAGCTAATTTTGTAATAACGTGTTGTGTGTGTGTATATATATATATATATATATATATATATATATATATATATATATATATATATATATATACTGTACACATATATATATACACACACATACATATACGGTATATGAGACTGGCTTTGACATAACCTTGATTGTTGTTGTACCTGAAACACTCATTCTACAGTACACCACACACATTACCAAGAATAGTCCCCCACCACCCAACAGCATATGGTCAGTGATAGATCTCTGGTGGCCTTCTTAGATTAATGTGCAGGGTAGATGTGGGCTGACAAATTTGCATAGCAACAGATTGACTACAGTCAAATTATATACTCACAAAGTACACCTATATGGTAAATAACACTAATGCATTTATCCCAGATAGTTGAATCAGTTCATGTGGACATAAGGTTTTGTGAGAGAAACATGTCGTCACTCATCTAAGCAACCTCTTCAGTCTCAGATTGTTGGGAAACTTCCCCAAGCTTATAGACAGCACATTTGAATAATGACCAATACCATCACCATTGCATAACAATGGGACCGGTGATCAGTTTAATACGCAGATTGCCATGTCCATTAATGACAATGGCCACATGTGCCATTCACACAGGATTGGGGAATAGCTGTGATTATGGCAATGTAAGATTGTAAGAGGGTTGTACTCTGAGTTCCCCTCCTCGGTTCAGGGATGGACGTTCCCTTCTGACAAAAATTACCTCTTTGATTCTGTGTTAAAACCAGTGTTCCTCTCTATCAAGGATCTGCACATCTTCATCCTTGAAAGAGTGGCCACTGGCCTGTAGTTGGGTGTAAACAGAGGAGTCCTGGCCTGATGAGGTTCTATGAGGTATCTTCTATGAGGTAGCTAATCAGTTTCCCTGATGTACAATTCCTGGCAATCCTCCAGACACTTAACAGCATACTCTGTTTTCTGTCAGTGGACCCAATCCTTGGTGTGGACCAGTTTCTGGAGTGCATGTTTTAGGGTTTGAAAGCAACTGATATGCGGTGTTGGAAAATATGCGTCTGAAATGTTCTGATGTTCCTGCCACATATGGAAACACCATTGATTTACGTTTAGACAGAGTAAGCTGATCATTAAACTGATCACCGGTCCCAGTGTTATGTAATGGTGCTGGTATCGGTCATTATGCCAATGTGCTGTATATAAGCTTGGGGAAGTTTTCCAACTAGCTGAGACTGAAGAAGCCACTCTTAGATGAGTGACAAGACGTTTTTCCCACAAAACCTTATGAACTGCTTCAACTTTCTGGGATTTTCTCACCTGGATCATTGAACATGCATCAAGACACTGATACATTCTTATTTTAACTGAACTATTTCTTTATTCTCAATTTTTATTGTCTGTTTTCAGTGTTCCCTCTTATTTTTTCATTTCTCTTTCAACCCGCTTTTCAAATTAAATATTTTCCTTTCTTTAGGCTCTTGTTTTTTCTCTTCCTCTTTCTGCTGTTTATTCAACTTTAGCAGTACTTATTTATTTTAGTCACTTTTCACTTCACCAAACCTCTATTCTTCGGTGAGTTTTCGTTGTTTCAAACTTCTCTGTTGACAGATTGGTATATTTTCCTTTCTTTTCTACTTTTGTGTGTTTTCTTTCTCTTTTGTCTGACTTTCTCACAGACACACAAACAATCAAACCATTTACCAGCAGCACCTCATGTAAAGAAACTGTGCCAATGCTGGCTCTTGGCCACTTTAAACAGAGGGTCAGCCAGGTGCAGCGTGTAAAGACTACGTACTTGTTAATGCTGATGAGGTAACCCATTTGACCACGGCATGACTTCTGGGCAGTGTAGTTCATACACATGACACAAACGTGCACAATAGCCCTCTGTTAAGCTCTCAGGTCAGATGGAAGTGAAGAACTGGCTTGAAAATTGTGCTTCTTTAATAGACGAAGCCAGCACAGCAGCCCCTGACAGAAACAGCTGGGGAAGCAACTGCAGAAATGTTGCATATGAAGCGGATACGTTTATATTTGAACAACTTGCATAATTGAAGCGCACTTAATTTTGAATTAAGCCATAGTCGAGCTTTACAGATATGGTAGTCTTTTTGGTTTGTTGATTTACTAAAACTTTACTGGTCCTAAATAAATTGTACAGCATTTGTTATAATCTCTTCATGTATTTAGTGGCTATATTCCAGGCTTTCATCCAAGAATAACTGCACAAATGAAAACAAGTGCAACTGTGAAAATTCGCTTTCTACATTTCCTAATGTTACCCCGATGACCATTATTTTACCATAGTAAATACTGATTTCAAAGAGAATGAGCTATCAAACAGCCAGTGTGAAGGACTGTGGGGAAAAATACTTTGGAGAAATCCTACAATTTGCCTAACAATAATGACTAAATATAGTTATGATCTGTGTTTGAATAGAATTTTTCATTTCAAAGCCAAATTTGTCATGTTTTAAGTATAAAGTATGACTGTCAGAGAAGCAAATAATAAAATAGTAACAACCTACGAACAAGTCATTGTTAAACACAAAGGTTGGAATTTAATTTAGTCATAATTCATCTGTATTCCAGCGTTTACGGACAATACAAGAAAAGATTTCACTACTGGTGTTAAAACTGAGCCCAGGCATCAACAGAAGACCCCTATCAGCTGAAGGAATGGCTTGGGATGGACTATAGTGCTTTAGGACAGTGGTTCTCAAACTGTGGTACGAGTGCCACTGGGGGTACTTGAAGGAGCATGAGGTAGTATGCCATATGACCTTGGAAATGTAAATATATGGTGTATGTGTTTCTGCAAAGAGACTCATAGATGGTACTTGGGGGTTTTGGTTTAAACTGATAAACATGTCCAGGAAGTTAGTTCTGCCTGCACAGTTAAAGGGGTGTAGTCACTTTTTTTAGGCTTTTGCATTATGCCGAATAACAGCATCACTGGTGATAAAGTCACTGTAACACACAGTCTCATTTACAGCATTTAGCAGACGCCCTAATCCAGAGTGACTTACAACTGATACAGTCTTACAATCACAGCAATTGTGGGTTAAGGGCTTTGCTCAAGGACCTAACAGGCACAGGTGGTATTTGAACCCTGAACCTTTAGCTCCAGAGTCCAGTCCCTTGTAGCTTATTGCTTTATCACCTTCCTCCTGTATATTTACAATATATATGTATATATATATGTATCAATAAGCTTCTCCTTCAGAATGACTTGCAGGCTTAATAAATCGTGGTACAGGACAATTCAGTTTGCATTGATCATCCTAAGTGCAAACATACTATATGGACAATAACACAGGTTTTGTCGATCCATTTATTTAGCAAAGCTTTATCAAGCCCATCATTATCCTTAATGATTCATGGTATTCCAAGATTACCCTGTTTGGAAAATGCTTCCATTTACCATGTATTACACTTTTTCACTTGGCATCTACATGTTTTTTACTTTGGCACAGTCATTTCTGCAACGGAAAATCAATATATTCAAAACATTGTGTGGCACATCCATTCAACCAGGAAAGGCTGAGCCTGAGATGGGCAGAGGATCTTCTAAATGGAAGAAAATTCTTCCATTTACCTTGTATTACAGTTTTCTTTTTTACATTGGCACAGTCTGCAGGTCAATTCTGCAATGAAAAATCAATATATTCAAAACATTGTGTGGCATATCCATTTTAACTATGCAGCATTTCATGTTGCGTACACAAATATTTCAGATGTTTCAGTACTTTATAGCAAATACTAAGTGCAGTCTTCACCAGTTGTAAGTGTTGCATTGTGTAAGCCATGGTGCTGAAAACATACCACTGCTTTCCTATTGATTGTGATTTTGTTTCGAATAGACTAAAGTCAAATAACTAATTGCTAGACTGCATTTTCCCATCATGCTCACTGATTCATAATATTTTCATGGTGCTCTGCCATACAATATGCCCCAATGAGACAGCTTATTGTTCAAGATTGTCATTTAATCATATCACAAACTCGCCTATTGTTTTGCTCACAATACGTCTGTGACCGAATACTATGAATGAATTGTTGTTTGTAACAGCAGCATGCATGGCTATCTATTCACAGTATTTGATCAAGTGTTGCGTAAGTTAGAAAACAATAAACCAATGGTGGCCAATAAGTTGTGGCATGGTGCCATATTGTATGACAAAACATGTTATGAGAATACTATGAAATGCTTCTGTTCTACTACTTTGAGACTTGCAATTTGATTATTTACAAGTTTTTCCCCCACTCAGCTCTGTTTTACACATAAACTCAGCAGGAGAAGTGATGGTAGTCATTAATTCACTTCATATTGAAGTACTCAACATGTAGGAAACAGACTAGTATATACATATAATACATAATATTAATGCTATATTCTCTACCCACTAGAGACATTCCTGTTCTCACTTTGCTGCTTCCCGTTTGGTGCTGGAGAGAGCTCACCTTGGTTGTCGGAATATTCACATCGCACTTTGCATGAGCCAAGATTTTAGATTTAGGATAATATTAAACACGGCTGAAAAAGGCTGATTTCAGACAGCTATCCTGACCTCCTTCACCAAAAGATCGTTAAAGACTCATAATTTTATTCCGACAGTGGAAATTTGTCTGTGACTGTGAAATGGCTTGAAAATAGTTTGCTGACATTACACGCATTGTTCACTGTAGTCATGGTCTATGTAGTAGTCAAGCTTTATATGCAAAGAGCACAGTGAGCAGTCAAATATGTGAAATACATTTATTCATTCTGAAACCCATTTAAGCCAATTCAGGGGCATAACAGGATGCAGAGCACAAAATGCAGGAATCAACTCTAGACAGGGAGCCAATCCATTGCAGAAAAGCACACAGGCACACACTTGCTCACTCTAAATGGGTCAAATTAGAGACACCAGCAGGGCTTAGGCATGTCTATGGAATGTGGGAGGAAAGTGGAGTACCTGGTGGAAGCGCACACAAAGCTGGGAAAACATACATGTTCCATACTGTCAGAGTCCATAGGGACCGCTGAAGCTGTGAGGTGACAGCACTAACCACTGTGCCACCATGCCACGCCTGACAAATCAAAGTCAGATTTATTTCTTTAGCGCTTTTTACAGCGGAGATTTGTCTCACAGCAGCTTTGCAATTGTATATTATATTCTATTATCTTAACCCATCCTAAATTGAGCAAGTCTAGGGTAACAGCGGGAAGGAAAAACTCCTTAAACATTATAAGGAAGAAACCTAGTGTGAACCAAAACACAAAAAGGGAGCCATCCTCCTTGGGCAGCTTAGATGCTATATGTAAGAATGAAACCAAGTTATCTAATTAGTACATTCATGATAATAATTCAAATACACAGAAACGAAATTAGCAGAGTATATTAAAAAAATAAAATAATTAAAATAATTAATATGTCAAATAATATTTTAGAGAAAATATTTCCAAGTTTTGATGGCATTTCATCATGAGTCATCCAGAGGATGGAGGGAGTTACTGCCCTCTGATGTGGTCTGTGTGGGTAACAGTGTGGGTCTGAAGATGGGAGAACAGCTTGGGTGGAGCTGAAGCGGAAGAACATTTTAGTACGTGGCCTGAAACTGGTACCAGACCATGAGCTCGGCGAGAAAACAGAATATGTAGTTAGTTATTGTTAGGAGCTCAGAGTCTACTAACAAAACATGTTTATGCCACAGATACTAAGTGTAGCATGAGACTCCAGCAGCACTAACTATAACAGCATAGCAAGAAAGGGAAGAACCAGAAGATAACACAGCCAAGAGGGGTCATATGAGATATTGGCAACCCACCTTCCCAGCAACCAACAAATCTGAGTAAACAATACTTGACATCCAAGATCACCAACAAATTCTTCACAGTTCAGAGCTTCCTGGTTGATCCTGAATCCAGACTGGCATGGTTAGGTTTCATTTCTTCATTTACTTTCTTAATCTGCTTGATCCTGGATAGGGTCATGGTATAAGCCACCGACCCACCTCCTAACCGGCTTTATAGGGCGCAAGGCATGCACACCCTTAGACAAGGTAACCAATCCTCGTAGGGCCACACACTCACACACCAGGGGCAGTTTTAGAGACACCATTAACCTAACATGGCATGGACTGTGGGAGGAACCAAAACTCATGCAAAAACACGTGGAGGGACATGCAGATCCCACAGAAAGGACCCAGACCTCTTCCTCCCTGGGGACTGAAACCCAGGACCTTCTCCACTGTGAGTGGCCCTGCCTACCCACTGAGCCACCGTGGGTTGGTTAGGTTAATGGCTCTCCCAAAATTGGCACAGCATGAGTGACTTTGCTGATTGCAGTTTAACCTTGCTCCCTGTCAGGATACAGTGTTGACGGTGAAAATGCATTTCTCTTAAAACATAAACGCATAATTGTTTAAAGAAGTTGCATAGCTCTTGTCATTCTGCAAAGGACTATTTATAATTATGAAGACACCAAAAATAATCAGTGCATGCACATGGATTGCTGCAATGGACCCATACACTGTCCAGTCTCTTTTGTGCTGTACTTATGGAAATGACTGTATAGTTTTGGTATAGGTTTGTATAGTTTTGGGTTACTTAGAACTGTCACTTTGGCATATAATAGCGAGATGGAGAGATGATTTATTTCCAGCAGACATGGTGGAGACACAGTGATGACAATAACACAAGGCTAAAAGGAGCTGAGAGAAGGGGCAGAGAACTGAGATACACAGAGAAGTGGAAGCTAACACTCAAGATTAGTACTAACTAAGATGGACACAATGGTTACAAACTGACACACAATACTAACACACAAAAACTAGGACAACACATATGGACAAACCTAACTGGCTGACACTAACAGATAAAGTGCTAACACAATATAACAAAGTGTCAATATAGACAAAGCTAACAGGCTAATACTAACAAGACGACTCAGAGCATATGCTAGCATACAGAGACTACACACATGCTACACAAATGCTAACACAATGTTATAATACTAAAGGACAACGTGCTTTTTTCATTGTTTTCGGTTTTCAACAAGCCTTCTGGAACAAATAAAAGCTACATATGACATTCACTTTTGTCTGGACTGATCCTACACATGGACAGTAGTAGACCAAAGATTACAGCTCTGTAATTCTAAATTGAAATCTCTGTTGAGCCCTTAATCACGACTCTTAATTAAACTCAATTGTAGGTAAGTACAATTCAATTTCGAGAATGTCATAGAGAATTTGCATTCTTCATTAAACAGTGTCGCCCTGACAAAACAGTTGACATTTCATTTTGGAAAGGTCAAAAACAAAAAAACAAACTAAATGCTCACATCAGGATGCTGACCGACCAAACTTTGTGAGATTTATCTGATCACAGGGGGTCCTCATGCCCTTGGGCTTAGTAGTGACTGCAAAAATGGGACTTGGTCTGTAAGCTGACTGTCAAGGGGAGACCATTATGCTCATTTTGTTCCAGAGAGGTAGTTACTTATTTTTTTAGAATTTTTTGAGTCCTAAGCGTACCTTGGTTGACTGCTCTTAGTAAAGTGACACTGGGTTAACTTGTCAGCTTTTAGCTACGGAACTCCTTTCCATTTATTAACCCAGTGCTACCCCGCTGTACAACATACCCCCTCCCAAAAAAACGCCATCCAGTGCTTGATCCAAGTATTTACTTGATTGTGGATGGCCCTCACTCTCTGGAATTAGACAGTGAGTGCAAAAACAAGACAGACCCCTGTTAGAATTGAAGTGGGCCTTTTTTCAGTACTTCACTCCAGTCCCATGTTTGTACCTGGTTTCTAGAGGGTGCATTTCAACAGCTTATCCAAAGGCCAGACAGGTGAGAGGATTTTTACAAATTAAATAACACATTCTAATGAGTTCGTGCATTCGATAAAAATACATGTTAGTAAAGGCAGGAAAATTAAATAGATCTAGAAATAGTTTTCTCATAAAGAAAGTTATTTGATGTATTTACAGTATTTAAGAAAGTGTAAAGGCATTTTTCAATTTTCCACCGAGTTTCCGATTTTTTAAACAGCCAAAAACCACACATCAAGTGAACACATGTACAGTGGGCAAAAAAGTATTTAGTCGCCACTGATTGTGCAAGTTTCGCATACTTACAAAAGATGACAGAGGTCTGTAATTTTCATGATATCTACACTTCAGCTAAGAGCAAAATGCGAAAAAAATCCCAGGAAATCACTTGTAGGATTTTAAGAATTTAATTGTAAATCAGGTGGAAAATAGTATTTGGTCACCCACAAACAGCAAGATTTCCCTTGGCTCTCCAGACCTGTAAGCTTCTTCTTGTAGGCTAACCATCCGTACAAACACTACGCCGAGGAGGGGACGCAATGTTCTCAAGTGCCAGGCGTGCCCCCCCTTCTTAAGCCGTACATTCCAGGCCCGTCGAAGTTTGCCAGAGAGCATATGGATGATCAATAGGATTTGGGAGCATATCATGTGGTCAGATGAAACCAGAATAGAACTTTTTGGTAAAACTCAGCTCAATCGTTTTTTGGAGGAAGAAGAATGCTGATTTGCATCCCAATAACACCATACCTACTGTGAAGCATGGGGATGGAAACATCATGCTTTGGGGCTGTTTTTCTGCAGAGGGGAAACAGGACGACTGATCCGTGTTTAAGGGAAGACTGAACGGGGCCATGTATCGTGAGATTTAAGCCAAAAACCTCCTTCCCATCGTGAGAGCATTGAAGATGGAACGTGCTGGGGCTTCATCATGACAATGATCCAAACACAAACTAACAACCCCAACACACAAACCGCTCTCCACGAAGGAGTGTCTCGGTAAAAAGCATTCTAAGGTCCTTTAGTGGCCTAGCCAGTCCTCCAGACCTCGCGCCCCTAGAAAATTGTGGAGGGAGTTGAAAGTCATTGTTGCCCCAAAACATCACTGGATCTGCATGGAATGGAATGGGCAAATATCCAGCTACATGTGGTGCTAACCTTGTGACTGACTAAATACTTTTTTGCCCCACTGTATATTATGCCGTCCTTCCACCGATCGGAAACGAATGCAGAGTGGCGCAGCAGAAATTTCGCTGCCTCTACTATTTCTGCGTTTGTTCAGATATGTTAAAAGGCAGAATAGGTCATCTGGTAAGCATCAGAGCACAGAGCTTATAGAACAAGCACATGCTGACTATAAAAAGCATGGTATTAAAGAAAAAGTCTGGGCGGAATAAACTGAAAGGCTGAAGACTGATGGTGAATAAACCCCAGTCCCAGTGACTGCTGAACCATTTCTTGTTTATCAAAGTGCATTCTAGTCTGATCACATGCTCACAAAAAGCCAACTAGAGCTTCCTCCTGCACTAATCTTGGCTTGTGGCTTAGTTTTTTTTTTAAGCTTACGTGTCTAAAAGACATGGCAAAATCTCATTGACATTAAGGAAGGGAATGAAAGAAGCAAATTGAACAGGGAGTTTTCATCAGCGTTTTGACAAAAAATCTTGGAACATGTGGGGGTGTGAAGATCCTGCTATGTTAAAAACACATCCGTTTTTTCTTCTTGCGTAAAAGGCTTGCTATTTTTGTCTGGTACTGTCACTTTTGTTTTATTCTTTTTGTTGAGGTTTAACCAAAAGCCAGTGCTTTGGCTGGGATGTAGTGAACTTAAATGGTTTTAAATATTCACACTTGTGTGACAATAAGTAAAACTTAAATTGAGAAATTAACTTTCTGCTGTGAAATGTCACGTCATCCTCAAAATTCTGACATCCAGGTTATTAAACATGAATGCAGCTACAGGCCAGAAGCACATTTGATTGTACCAGTCCATATTCTTATATTTGAGTGGTGTATTTATGACCTGCTACTGCAGCAACATTGCTTGTATCTTTTCTTGCCCGTTACCTCTTTTTAGTAGCTGGATATTAGTCATACCTAATGCAATCTTTGAGTGACATGTCTCTTCAAAGAAATTAGCTGCTATTGACAATTTCTCCAAATAGTTGTATATGTTTATAATTTTATGCTAGTTTCATAATGCGAGGCTTTTTTTGGCCATTTTTTAATTATCCTGTGGGGTTTAAATGTAGACCCCCCTAGTGAAAACTTAACCCCTCTATTCATAAATTTCTAGTCACATCCTTGGTGGAGCTTCAGTATTTAAGCACAGCTACAGGAAATCGAGATCTTCTGTGTGTTAAGGTAATAGCTGTGCTGGTCTGGTCACAAGTTAAATGCGTCTGAAATGGATGATCGCTCCGAGTTCTTTCTTGGTCTTGAACAGAAAAATGGATAGAAAAGGATCATGCCTGCTGTGAGATCAGATTCAGGGGATCTTTTGTCAAAACCTACTGGGAGTCAACTTCTTTTCAAAGCTGTATAAATGTGAGCCAACAGCTGCAGGTGAAGTAGAGGAAAGTTTTCTTCACAGTTTACCCAAGATAGAGCAACAGTCTGAATTACTGGAAAGGGAGCTTGTTGCACATGGCTCTTCAAGGTATGAAAAACTGGAGAGTGCCTGGCACTGGCATGCTTCCTGTGGAGATCTATAAGTCATTTTGGTCAGTGCTGGGGCAGGATGTGCTGGATGTGCTCAAAAGCAGCCCGGCTGTGGGTTTACTTCCACTGAGCTGTCAAAGAGCCATTGTCACCCTCCTGTCTAACAAAGAAGACCCGACTTACCTGAAAAACTGGTATCCTGTTGCCCTGCTGTGTACAGACTGTAAGTTGCTCTCAAAAACATTAATTGTTAGACTGGGAAAGGTGAAGGATCAGGTGATTCATCGTGATCATATTTATTGCATGCCTGACAAGTCAACACCTGATAATATACATCTTATTGGGAGAAATTTGGACATCTCCAGGTTATTGGGACTGAGGACTGGTGTCTTATTCATGGACCAGGAAAAAGCTTTTAACAAAGTTGACACTGGTGTGGAAATTTCTGGAAAACCTTGGGTTTAACTCGGGTTTTAAAGCTATGATAAAGGTATAGTGACACTGAGAGTGTGCTAAAAGTTAAAAGTGGTTTGTGTGCCCCCTTTGAAGATGTATAGGAGCAACAGGCAGGGCTGTCTGGGATTTTCCACTCCACAGCAATAAAACCTGCTATGGAAAATAAGAAAAGCAATTACTGGTTTAAGAATTCCCAACTGCAACACTTCTGTGATTGTATCAGCATATGTTGATGATGTTGTTGTCATGGTAAACTTGAGAGCAGATGTGGGCGTTTTAGCTGGAATTTTAAATAATTTTAAGATCTTATCAGCCTCAGCCAAAGTAATTTGGAACAAGTGGGAGGCTTTTATAGCTGGGGAGTGGAAAGATAATGAACCCAAACTCCCGGACGATTGAATCTGTAAATGAGGAGAGTTTAAATACACTCATTGACAAAAAAAAAACAAAAACAAAGCACCCAGATAGAAATGTCAGATTGCTGCAAAACTTGGCATGCATTTATGTCTCAGGCAAGTATGTAAATTATTACCGGTGTGGTCTGATTAGACACTGGGTCTTGGCACAAGATAAAGTAATTCCCTTGCTGTCTATAAAAAGGCTCTAGAGGCAAATTTTTGGTAGCATACCTCTTGGTTACAGATCGTTGACTGCTAGACATGGCTCTATGAGGCACTCGAAAACATTTTGCCCAGTTGACAGACTTTGAGAGGGGGCGTATCCCTGGGCTGAGAGAAACAAGATGGTTGTTTCAATTAATTGCCTGCCATTGAGGCTGTTCTGACCTAACTGTTGGGAGCAGTGGTTTCGTGAGAACATGCAGGCATGGTGAACAGGCTCTGGATGGCCCAGACAGACGAGCACCTACAGTTTCATTGTCCACCATTCAGACACTGCTGGCACCTTCACTACACACACACACCTGTCTCTGACCAAATTATTTCCAGGTGGTTAGCTGAAGAAAATTTGTTGTCACAGCGACAATTATGTGTCCTGCCATTGACAGCCAGCCATTGTCACCTTAGTTTGCAGTTGTGTCGTGAACAAGAAACCTGGACTGCTATGGACTGGGACTGTATCATCTCGGTGTTTTCTTTGGAATATGTCAGTATGGAGGTCTCGTGGTGAGCACCACTTGTGTGCAAATGTGCCACAGGATATGATACGAATCCCTGTTTACCTCCAATGCCCAATTGTATCTCATCTTGCATCCAGGTTAGAGGCAGAGCAACTGGATAACTAGAGCCTGCTTTCAGTTGTACAGTTTTCCCAGATAAACTTATCCTTTCACTCTAATGTTCTAATCACTTACATATAACATCATTACATTCATACATATAAAGTTTCAGTTGATTCCAGCAGCTACTTTTTGGTGAGTTGTTTTTTGGTCAATGAGTGTACTGAGGAGTGTATCTGGGAGGGTGGGGGAATGCGGTGATATTGTGAAGAAAAACTGGTAAGATTTTCTTGAAAAGTAAAAGGAAGACTAATGAAATGGAAATGGTTGGTCACAAAAATGTCCTGCAGGTGACATTAGTTAGTCATAAACAACCTAGTCTCTTCATACCAGCGGTATAAAATGGCTTGTGGATCTCCTAGCAAGTCTCCAAAGATTTCTGGTGGATTTCTTCTGGGACTGTCTGCACTGGGTCCCATAAGGAGTTCTCTAATTGTCTAAAGAATGCCAGTTGAATGCAGTTCATCCAGAGTCTTTTCCCTGGCCCAGAGAACATCATATGGAAAACTGTAATGTAAGCAGAATTGTACAAACTGTACGGGGAGTAGGAATGGATAGGAGCCTGTTTTGTTAAACTTGTTAAACTTTCTGTTCCTCTTTTCTGCATTCCTGTGGTTAGCTTAACAAGAAATGTTTCTATTCTTACTGGCAGCTAGAGCTAACAACATCATGTTGAGCTATGTTAAGAAAGCGGCTGATTATTAAGGTCTGAAGAAGCGCAGCATCTGATAATGAACCTTGTATCATACAAGAGAACAGAGTCGAAAGTTAGAAAAACACAAGTGCAAGTTTATTTACAGTGTCACAGGTGCAAAAAGGTGTGTGTGCTGATTTGTGAAAAGTGCTGGTAATGGTGGATTCCAAAGTCCTTGGTCGGTGGCTTCACGGCGTATAATCCAGAGCTGAATGCGGTTCATTAATTCAGAGTTACATGCGTCGGATCACTCTGGATGGAGAATAGCTCGTTGCAGCAGCTAGCTGAGGGAAGAAATTGAAAAAAGCACAAAATCGGAAAAGGGCGAGGATGCAAAAAAAACACAACAACACAGTTTTAAGTGCGGATACTGGCGTTAACACGGGAACAATCCAGCAACCAGCCACGCTCTGAGCTGCTCCTTAAGGAGAGCATGCTGATTGCCTAGATCTGTCAACTGCGTTCAGTGGTCTCTGGCAGGATCACGAGCCACCAAACTGGAAAATAATATAAAAATGGCAAAACATTCCCATACATAAATAGAAAAAGAACAATTAAACGGGGTGAGAGCGTCTCACAAGGTCCCACCCTCAAGGGTTGCCTCCCGACATCCAGTTCAGCTTTTCAGGATGAGCCCTATAGAAGGTATCGATGAAAGTGGAGTCCAGAATGGCTTAGCGAGGCACCCAGCAACGCTCCTCCGGTCCATAGCCTTCCCAATCCACAAGGAACTACATGCCCCGCCATCTACACCTGATATCCAGCAGGTGTGGGCTGGTTGACCGTCGACCACCCGAGTAGGGGTTGGGGGGAAATGAGGTTTGACATGGTCACCAGCTTTATTTGGGAGACTTGAAACGTTGGGTGGATCCTCATATCGGAAGGGAGCTTGAGTCGCACGAATATACGGATGATTACCTTGTCCACCTTGTAAGGGCGGATGAATTTGGGAAACAAGTTTCTGGACTCTGTCCTCAGGGGAATGTTCTGACTGGATAATTATACCGACTGTATGGGTAGGTACATAGGACTGGTCCTTTGTCGGTGGTTGAGAGTGGCAGCAGTACGGTGGTCCGTTTTGTCCAGCTGGGTGCAGGCTACCTTCCAAACACTCTGGCAGCAGCGGAGATGATCCAGGACCAACGGGACGGACAATTCTTCCTCCTGCTCGGGAAACAGGGGTGGTTGATACCCCAGTAATACCTCGTAGGGGGACAGTCCAGTGGTAGAGTAGACCAAGGTGTTATGAGCATATTTGACCCAAATGAGGTGCGTGCTCCACGATCATTGTTGTCCTGCTATGATGCAGTGGAGGGTGGCCTCGAGGTCTTGGTTCAAATGCTTGGCCTACCCATTGGTCTGTAGGTGTAATCCAAAGGACAGACTCGCAATGGCTCCTAGCACCTTGCAGAATACCCGCCACAGCTGGGCCATGAACTGAGGTTCCCGGTCCGAGACGATGTATAGTGGGAGGGGGATAAGACGGATGGCCTTAGCAGCAGGATCAGTGTTCCCATTTGACTCAGGGAGGTTGGTGACAAAATCAACCGCTATGTGGTCGGGAACGGTGAGGGCTTTCAGAAGGCCGATTGGTGGCTGGTGGGACAGATTATTGCGAGCACAGAAGGGACAGGCCGAGACAAACTCCCAAGTATCCACTTCCAGGGTCTGCCACCAGAAATGCCTTCTCACGAGGGCTAGGGTACACCCACTGCCCGGATGGCAGAATAGCCTTGAGCCATGGGCCCACTGGAAGACGGTCAACACCACTGCTTTGGGGATGAAGATCTGGTCAGGAGAAACAGAGGTCAGTGTGGATTTGTTCCAGAGGGCTTTCTCGATGGTCTGGTTAACCTTTCAGGTGATGTTGGCTATGATGCGGTCGGGCAAGCAGATGGGTTAGTCCTTGTCGGGGTGGGTGGGGTCAGCAAACTGGCAGGAGTGGGCATCAGGTTTTGTGTTCCGGGATCCCGGCTGGTACGTTAGCTCGAATCTGAATCTGCTGAAGAAGAGAGCTCACTTAGCTTGTCTGGGATTGAGTCTCTTTGCTGACTGGATCTAAGCTAGGTTTTTGTGGTCGCTCCAAACTATAAACGGCTGCAGGG
Organism: Ancistrus triradiatus; assembly: GCA_025084515.1. Taxonomy (NCBI): domain Eukaryota; kingdom Metazoa; phylum Chordata; class Actinopteri; order Siluriformes; family Loricariidae; genus Ancistrus; species Ancistrus triradiatus. The sequence continues at coordinate 93,999 of JAJAGP010001933.1, forward strand.
ACCCCTCGAGCCAATGCTTCTACTCCTCTAGTGCCATCTTGACTGCAAGAAGATCCCGGTTGCCCATGTAGGAGTTTGCCCATGTAGGAGTGAATATATGGTTCAACCGATGGTAAGCTGCAGCCGATGGTCTAGTGCAATGCTTGATTAAAGCGTCGATGGAAAGTTAATACAAAACATCACAAAAAACTCAGAAAAAGAAAAGTCTCAGAAAAAAAAAAAGAAGGTGGGAAAAGGCTGTAAAAAAGTTATAAAAACACACTACTGCAAAAGAAGACGCAACTCTGGTGTAATTAGCTAATGGGCTAATATATATATAGTGTATATATAGGGTAATAGGATATGCGGTGAGAGATTATAGATATATATATATACAAGTATATATAAACTAAATAAACTATATAGATACATGACAGACATAATATCTACACATAACATACATAACTATACATATATATATATATATGAGTATATATATATATATATATATATATATATAATATATATATATATATATATCTACATATACAAACCCCTGGCAAAAAGTATGGAATCCACAGTCTGGATGAGCACTCATTCAGACATTTCATTCGTAAAACAAACTCAGATCCAAAAACATGGATAAAATAATAAGGTCATTCCAAAGTGCAACTTGTTGGCTTTCAAGAACACTCCAAAGAAATGAAAAGAAAACATTGTGGAAGTCAGTGAATGTTACTTTTATTGACCAAGCACAGGGGAAAAAAATATGGAACCACTCAATTCTGAGGAAAAAAGTATGGAATCATGAAAAACAGATAAACAAAAGACCATTCAAAATAAATCACTAGTATTTAGTTGCACCACCTTTGGCTTTTATAACGGCTTTCAGTCTCTGACGCATGGACTTGATGAGTGACAAACAGTATTCTGCACAATTTGGTGCCAACTCTCTTTGATAGCAGTTGCCAGATCAGCTTTGCAGGTCGGAGCCTTCTTGTGGACCATTTTTTTCAATTTCCACCACAGGTTTTCAATTGGGTTGAGATCTGGACTATTTGCAGGCCATGACATCGACTGAATGTGTCACTGTTTTTGCCCTATGGCAAGATGCATTGTCATCTTGGAAAATTATATCATCACCTCCAAACATCTGTTCAACTGAAGGGATGAGAAAACTGTACAAAATCTCAGTGTAAACTTGTGCATCGATAGGAGAATTAACCACAGTCATCTCCCCAGTGCCTTTGCCTGACATGCAGCCCCATATCATCAAGGACTGTGACAATTTGGTTGTTTTCTTCAGGCAGGCCTCTTCATAAATCTCACTGGAACGGCACCAAACAAAAGTTCTAGCATAATCACCTTGTCCAATGCAGATTCTTGACTCATCACTGAAGATAACTTTCATCCAGTCATCCACAGTCCATGATTGCCTCTCCTTAGCCCATTGCAGTCTTGTTCTTTTATGTTTAGGTGTCAATGATGGTTTTCTTTTAGCTTTCCTGTATTGAAATCCCATTTCCTTTAGACGATTTCTAACGATTCGGTCACATATATTGGCTCTAGCTTCCTCCCATTTATGCTTTATCTGTGTAGTTGTACTTTTTCGGTTTTCAAGACAAATGGCCTTAAGTTGTTTGTCTTGACGCTTTGATGTCTTTCTTGGTCTACCAGTACGCTTGGCTTTAACAACCATTCCATGCTGTTTGTATTTGGTCCATATCTTGGATACAGCTGACTGTGAACAGCCCACATCTTTAGCAACCATGCGTGAAGAGTTACGTTCTTCAAGAAGTTTCACAATCCTCTCTTTTGTTTCAAGAGACATTTCTCTTATTGGAGCCATGGTTCTTGCCACCCACTTTGTCCAGCAGCCCTGCCAGGTCGGGTGTGTGCATGACTGCAGGTGGGTGTTTTTAACTGCAGACTAACGAGCAGATCTACTCTGAGGCAGGGTGTCCCATTTAGGGAAAGGAAATTGGACTGGGGTGTTCTGTGGGGGGGTGGGGGGGTGGGGGGGGGGGTGGGGTGGGGTGTGGGTGGGTTGCGTTGTTTGTGGGGGGGTGGTCCGTGTAGTTGGTTTCGTGTGCGCGGGGGCCTTTTTTGAGTGATTGCCCATAGCGTTGCCTTTCCGCAGGAAGTTGGAGGGGTTGGATGTACCTATTTTTTGTTCGCCTGTGCTTTGTCATGAACGTGGAGGCATGTCACTGACTGCCACAGGTTTCTCTCATTCTTTGAGTGTCCGGAACCAACAGTGGGTGCAACGTTGGAATGGACGGATTATAGTGTTTGATTCACTGACTTCCACAATGTTTTCTCTTCATTTCTTTGAGTGTTCCTGAAAGCCAACAAGTTGCACTTTGGAATGACCTTATTATTGTATCATGTTTTTGATCTGAGTTTGTTTTACAGAATGAAATGACTGGATGAGTGCTCATCCAAGACTGGTGATTCCATACTTTTTGCCAGGGGTTGTATATGATATTGCTGTGTGTTCTCTCTCTCTATTCAATACGCTTGTCTTCTCTTGCTCCACTACACCTTTCAGTAACAGCAGAAAGACAAGCGGGAAATAAAAGGTGAGCTAGGAGGGCACCTTGTGCCAGTCTGTGAAAACAGGACATGGGCCGCTGCTATGGCACATATTTGGCATGCTCTTGTTAGTCTCCCTTGCAGGATTTGACATGTCTCCAGGCAACCATTGCTTGGCAACCATCTGCGTCCTTAGCTTTCAGCGTGAGGTACACAGCTGTGCCGAGTGGGCTGGGCTAATATACAACAACATCTACACAACCAAACACACAGAAACACATACGCATCAAAACTAAATAGAGAAACCTCCCAGTGTTATTTTATTGATCCTCCTACAGTCTTATACAAAGTTTTGGCACCCCTAGACAAAATGCATGCTTTGTTCTCTGTGAGCACGCTCTCTGCAAGGAACCAGCTCAAGTGGCTTATTTCTGCAAATTTTTGTAAACCGTTATAAAAGTCTGCCTGCACACATTGCTTTCTGGAGATGGATAAACTGGACTAAAAAACATTGAATTAAAAAAAACAAACAAGAAAACCTAACATTTTAGGAAGTAAACTTTGCTGTAGAGACCATAAACACAAATTCTACAAAACTCCTATTCTTGTGTAACCCTCACTATCTGATACACCATTACTGCTGAATTTTCGTATACTCTGCAACACAAGCACTAAATGCCGTTGTCTTGTTCAACATTTCAGCCTAGTTTCTCACCATGTTTCATTCGGATGTGTCTCAGTGATTTTTCCTCTTTGCTGTTGCCTCTGATGGGGTGGACCCATCAATTAATATCATTAATCATTAATATTTCTAGAATAAAAATGGTAGAAGGCTTGAAGATGGTGCAGCAGACTAAACAATAGGAATCAATGTATTATATAAATCATTCATTCATTCTTTCCTTCATTTTCGTATCCACTAAATCTTGGTCAGGGAAAATCCGGTGCCTAGCCAGCGACACACTAGACAGGGTGCCAATCCATCACAGGGCACAGGCACTCATACACACACACACACACATATACTAAAGGCACTTTAGAAACACCAATTAACCTAACACACACGTCTTTGGAATGTGGGAGGAAACCAAAGCACCCACAATAAACTGTAGCACCCACAGCACACCCACAGTAAATCCACTAACATAGTAAATCCACACCCACATTAAACCATAGCACCCACAGTTAACCCACACCCACAGTAACCGGAGCACCCACAGACACAGTCTGAGTTCAAGATCGAGCCAGGGACACTGGAGCTACGAGGCTACCCCGCTAACCGCTGCTCCAAAGTGCGGCTCACATTGTTATCACATCACCCTTTTTAAATGAATCACAAACGCATTTTTCCTCTTTCATTCCCTCTTTTGTTTCTTATCTTTTAATTCTTTTCATTTTTAAATGAAGTCTGCAAAACATGCCTGTCGAATTATTCAGAGCCAAAAATGTTCTACATCTGAGAAAGAATTTCAGCATTTGACAGAGGCTTAATCAGATATCAGATGGTTTTACATCAAGAAGTGCTGAACAGATGGAAAGCTGACAGAGTCACGGCGGAGTAGCAGAGCAAGTTTTCAGCATTAGTGAGAAGGTTGGTTAGAAGATTTGCCAATATTTTTGTTCCTCTCTGTCTGGTTCAAGCACTCTTGGATTACGGAAACTAAGCAGGGGGCCACGTTTAGTTGTTTTTTGAACTGTGCTTACGTTAACATATAGAGTATAAAACAATGAGAGAGCAGAAGTCCTTATGTCATAAAATGCTGACACTGATATCCTCGTGAGGTGACTTTGAGGATTTGTGCAGCATTTCTGATAAATGTGGAGACAACATTCTTCAATCCTGTCAGGTGTACCCTGAGATTTTGAAGAGCATATACTGTAAGCACACTGCTGCAATCGACCAGAGTCTTGTCCAGGGTCCACTTATGCCTGCGCCCTGTGTTAAATCGTGAGGCTTCTACAACACCCATGTGCCAACTGAAGATGTGCTCACAGTTCTGTACGTAACACTGCCATAAAGAATGATGTCTGTTGAGTGAATAGTCTGGCCCATTGCTTGGTGTTAAAGCCGACATGATGCAAGGAAATGCCAACAGCTGGGCATGCATGTGACCTTTGGAATTACCTGGATCTCAATGTTATGAAGTGTAGACTTGCTGCTAAGATGCAGTCCTTAGGGGGACTGGATAAATAAAAGGGTAACTACAAGTATGATCTGATTATTTCAATTCTGATCAGTCACATCACTGCATGAGGAGGTCTGAAACACATTGTAGCCACACATTAAACAATTGTATTGGCATCTGTCTCTCCAAAATGCATCCTGACCACCAGGGGCGTTTCTAGACTACTTGTTGCACTAGAGCACACAGAATTTAGAAGGGCACAGCTGTATCAAACTGTTTGCCAATCATCTGTACGGGCACGACTGCACATAATAAATAAGCTTGTAAAACACTAAACAGATTAAGTGATTTAAAGTATTTTTAATAATGTATTTTATATAAAATATTATTTTTTATGCACAGCTGTGCCCCTATGACTGATTAGCAAGCAGAGGGGTACAACTGTGCCCCTATAAATCCTGTGTGTGCCCCAGTACAAGTAGACTAGAAACGTCCTTGCAGCTGGTTAATGCAAGACATTTTTACATTTTGAATAGCAATTTGAACAGATAAAATAAACCACAAACTAAATTACTAACTACCAAATCAAGAGTCATAGCACACAGTAAGGGTTATGTGAATCAGTTTCTACACCCATCTCCTTTTAAACTATACATGCACACTTCTAAATTCCAGATGTTGGCACCTTCTTCTTAAATTAAGGAAATTACAGAGATCATGTAGAATTGTGACCTCTGACCAACATCAGAAGTGGGCGCTCTAGTTATATGAGATGATTTATATATTACATGGGATGAAACAATCAAATATCCATCTGGTTGACTGGAGAAGATTTGATGTATAAAGTAAGGCATGTGGGTTCAAGTGTATTCGGATACAAATCAGAGCATCGTGTTTTACCTCTGCTTATCCTGGTCAGAGTCTCAGGGGGAGGTCAGGAGCACGACTCAGTATTCACTTGGCGCAGGCAAAAGTAAAGTCAAAGTCAATGTCAGATTTATTTCTATAGCACTTTGTACAGTAGAGCATAGTCTCAGAACAGATTTACAAACATCTTGGCTTGCTGCCCCAACTGGACATGATTATGGTGACAGCAGCAAGGAATGACACCCTAATGTGTTGAGGAAGAAACCTTAGGAGGACCAAGACTCAAAAAGGGACCTGACCTCATTTTACCTGACCTCATATATATATATATATATATATATATATATATATATATATATATATAGAGAGAGAGAGAGAGAGAGAGAGAGAGAGAGAGAGAGAGAGAGAGAGAGAGAGAGAGAGAGAGGTATTCATTCTAAAGGCTTATCGAGAACCAAAACCAACTAGTACCAAGCTAATTTTTCCCATAAGGAACAATGAAAATTGAATTAATTTGTTCCAGACCCCTAGAATATCCACACTGTATAAGGCATGATTTGCATTAACCTACAGTTCCCCAAAAATATTAACACAAAGCTTATTTTATAAAAAAACATGCTGAAAAATCTCAGGTAATTTAATGAGTAATGGACTGAGAGTGAAAGTAAAACACTTACTACTATTGATGAACTCCAGGCGCTAACATAGCTGCTCAGCTAACTGCAGCCCCCGTTCTGGAGCATTCAACTCTTTTTTTGCTTTCAGTTGCCTCTAACCTTTTTAGGATCTATAGAGATTTATTTGCACTAAGAATACAGTACTGTAGATGATAAAATAAAGAAAAATAGTGGAGATCTTCTCTGAGGGCTTTTGTGAACCTGAATCACTGTGTACTGAATCGTGACTCATGAATCGTGAATCGAGTTTCAGCTAAAACAAGTGGTGCGGCTCAACTCATACAAGTTTGAGCAAGTGCACCGAGTACTGAGCAAACAATGAGAATCGAGTAATTTTTCTATTCAAAATGAGTCGAGAACTGAATTCAACAAGTTCCAAGGTACCGAGGTACCACTGTACATGTATGCATTAATTAGTCATGTATAGGCTAAATGCAGTCACTTAAGGTTCTTCTAGCAGGTAGCAGTCATAAACACAAACCTGTATGGCTTAGCAAGTAGCTTAGATCATAAAGAGGGCAATCTGCTTTTACCTATTTTAATTCTCCCACAGAGGTATCACATTAATACCATAACAATGAACACCACGGAATGAATCATTTTGAAGATGACTGATGATGCAAAACTTTCTTGTTCCTCGCATAGCAGAGCCAGCTTGGTGCACTGCTAGTGAGGAAATATATCAAGCACCACCCTCTTTTGCATTTGCACCATCAACATTCCTATTATTCACTTTCCCTTCTTGTACACACATGTTCATTTCCATAATAGATATAAATGGCTAATTTATCTTCAGTAAGCTTTATCCTAGTGTGGGTTGCAATAGATTCAGTGCAATATAGGGAAACTCATTCACTGTGCTCACCATTATTCTTAATACACGAATTCAGCTACTGAACCCAGTCAGCAAACACTTTGCTACAGATAGCAGGAGCAACAGTGATAAATCTCTGAATAATTCCTCCTTTTCTCTAACAATAAGGTAATGAAAGCAGCCTTCATATCATTACTAGTTGACCTCCTCAAGGGTCCACTGTGAGATTATCATGTATAGATCCTGTAACAAGTCTGTTTTAGTGACTCAGTGGCTGGATGCAATCTGTTCAAATCAGCAGCAGTTTTTCTTTGAATTTGAATTCCTAAAAATATCTGTCCTTCCTTGCTCAGACACATCATGATATGTACGCATATAAAAACGCATGAATTTTGGGACAGCTTGTGGATAAGTTGACAGTCCCTTACAGAGCTTCACACACTCACCCACACCTAGGGGCACGTCTTAGGAGGAGGAAAGGTAATCCACAAGGACCCAGAAGGAACATGCCAACGTCCACACCCACCCTGTACCAATAACAACAATATATATACACCATTCGCGTATAACATTATGACCACCTCCTTGTTTCTAGACTCATTGCCCATTTTATCAGTTTTACTTTGAAGCACTTTGTAGTTATACAGTTATAGACTGTCGTCCATCAGTTTCTCTACATACTTTGTTCTCTAATGGACCCCCACAGATCAGGTACTACTGACACTGATGTGGTGCTGGTATGAGTGGATCGGACACAGCAGTGCTGCCAATATTATGGCATAATGTTATGCCTGATTGTTGTATGTATATATATACTGTATTTTGTGGACTTTGCTAAAATAAAACAAAAGTCAAGTTCTGCATTCTGCATTCAATACCCCGTAATGACAAAGTGACCAGAATTCTTGCAGTTTATTAAAAAGGAAAAACTAACATTTCCCATGAACATAAGTTCAGACCCTTTGCTATGACACTTGAAGGTTAGCTCTGGGGGCCTCCCATTTGTCTTGATCATCTCTGAGATGTTTCTACACCTTGATTGGAGTGATAAATTCAGTTGATTGTTGTATGATAAAAAAAAAAAAAAAAAAACACGATCTCAGCCACTCCTGGTCTTGGTCTTGACTGGGACTTGAGTACTAATAGTCTTGGTCTTGACCATTGGTTTTTACTACAAAACTAGTTATTATTGTTGATATTGTGCCAGTTTGCTCTTCTCAGAAACCTAGAAGCCTGTTCTCTAGATTTTGGTACGTGGTTATGAGTTTGGTACATGGTTCTGGACAGTGAGATGTGAGCTACAGTCTATTCCAATAGCAGTGATCACTAATTAGAAGGGAATCGGCATACACTTTTGCCACATAGTTTATCAATATGTACTTTTTAACATTTATTACGAGAACAGCCTAGACAGCACAGAGAGAGAGAGAGAGAGAGAGAGAGAGGGAGAATATCATTACGCGGTATTTAGGGAGAGCGCGCCCTCTACAGGCCTTGCGCTGTATCTACCTAAGGAACATCACCACAGAGTCAATGTGAGTCATGAAGAGAAGCGCAAGAAGCCTCGTTACCGGCGGTTCTTCAACACCATTAACCTTCACCTGACAGTGACGGATGTTTGTGCATTCCCTCTTTAAGTGTAACGTTTAAACAAAGCTCGCTTTTAATCCGCGACGTCCTGAATCATTCATGGATCTCCGCCTGGACTAACTTCCTTGTGAACTTGCTGTCCTTCTCCTTGTTGGTCTACAATGGACGTCGGGTGACGGTTCGGTCATGTCTGCATCACGGAGGGGATTTAAAGCGGTGGTCCGCTGGCTGCAGGATCAGTTTCAGCTCGGCGATGGCACTGGAGAAGATGCTGTACACAAACAGTCCTGTTAGTTTGGGTTACGCGCGTTTCCGAGGGAGCGAGAAGAACGGGATGTTTGTGTGTTTGTGTGACTGGACTGGAGATTTACCGGCAGGAGATAACGTGTTTGGAGGAGATGTGGACCATCACATTTGCGCTCCATGCTTGGGAAAGATGTTCCTTCAAACCTGATTATGGGTCTGATACCGACGAGCTCCTGGACATCGGTTCATGTTGAGTACGACCGGATATTTACATTGTCGCTGGTTGTTCGTTCTGGATCATTTGATAAGTACTATAGGCTCTATTTTTCTCCTCTTAAATGATCATGTAAACAAAGTATATCTATATATATTTTTAATTTGAACTCTAAAATACTCCTGATTAGATTGCTGAACTGCTTATAGCTCCTGCATTAGTGTTGTAATACGTTATATAGTATAAAATGTAGTGTAATACAAACAATCTTTAAACAAAAAAAAAACTTGTTTGCCCGAAGTTTGACTTTGAACTGTGTGCTGATAATCTCAAGACATCCATAAACATTGGGGCTTAATTTATGAATGTACAGTTATGAAGCAATGGCCAGCATCAAGAACTCTAAGGAAAAGTGTGCTGAGTGAAGTTTTACTAAACTAATTTTTCAAACAATGGGTAGCGGTGCGGACAAAGGTATATGGCGATCCATTAGACGCTCCATGTTATTTCTGACATTTTTAGCCCTGGGAACTGCTGCCTTGGGTGTTTTCAATGCCTCGCACAAGGATATTTTTAGCAACTTTGGGCAGCTCAGACTCACAGAGAATCGGGTGCTAGAGCTACGGAAGCTCCAAGCCACTAATTACCATCCAGGTTTGTACTTCAACCAAGTGGATGTACAGCTCATGAGACAGAGGGCAAGTTCAACGCACGGCCACGTTTTTAAAGTCATCCGGGCTGCTGTGCTGACCATGCTGTCCAACGTTCCTCTCTACATGCCACCCACAAAGCACAGTGACTTCACCAGCAAGTGGAACGAGATCTATGGGAATAACCTTCCACCTCTGGCTCTCTACTGTTTACTCTGCCCCGAGGACACGGCTGCACTGGAGTTTTTGATTAAATATTTGGACCGCATGGCAGAATACCCAGACTGGAAAGTTACTAGTGCACCGAACGATGAAGTGCCTGTGGCTCATTCGCTTACTGGATTTGCTACAGCTTTTGATTTTGCCTACTCCTACTTGGACGAGCAGCGGCGCCAGCTTTACCTGAGCAGGATCGGCCGAGAGACGGAAGAGCTCTACGAGGCATCAAAATACAGAGGATGGGGAAAACAGTTTCTCCAAAACCATCAGACCACTAACATTTTAGCCGTTCTGATCGGTGCCATTGTTGTGGGCAAGCACAATGACCAGAAAGCTATGATTTGGAAACAAGTGTGTGTAAATTATATGGAGAAGACCATGTTCCTTCTAAACCATGTTGTGGATGGGACTTTAGATGAAGGAGTGGCGTACGGGAGCTACACGGCAAAGTCGATCACACAGTACGTATTCCTAGCGCAGCGCCACTTCAACATCGACAACACGCAAAACAACTGGCTTCGTAATCACTTCTGGTTTTACTATGCCACTCTGCTGCCAGGCTTTCAAAGGACAGTTGGTATAGGGGACTCTAATTACAACTGGTTTTATGGGCCCGAGAGCCAGTTAGTTTTTTTGGACACATTTGTGATGAAGAATGGCACCGGTAACTGGCTAGCACTACAAATTAGAAAGCACAGACCTAAAGACGGACCAATGAGTCAGTCTTCAGCACAGAGATGGACTACCCTACACACAGAGTTTATATGGTATGAGCCCCGTCTCACACCACAGCCTCCGTATGGGCATGGCAGACCCAGGATGCACATATTTTCGAACTGGGGTGTAGTGACTTACGGGGCTGGATTACCTATTGCCCAGGGCAACACATTTGTTTCTTTTAAATCAGGCAAGCTGGGTGGACGTGCAGTGTTTGACATAGTCCATGCCAACCCCTACTCGTGGATAGATGGCTGGAACAGTTTCAACCCCGGCCACGAGCACCCAGACCAGAATTCCTTTACTTTTGCTCCAAATGGGCAAGTGTTTGTGTCTGAGGCGCTTTATGGTCCGAAATACAGTTACTTGAACAACGTGCTAGTGTTCAGTCCCTCCCCAACAAGTCAGTGCAACGCCCCCTGGGAAGGACAGCTAGGAGAGTGTGCCAAGTGGCTGCGCTATAGCGACAAAGGGGTTGCGGACTCCGCGGGAGAGGTGATAGCAGCGTCCTCACACCGAGACACTATGTTTGTGAGTGGGGAAGCTGCTGCAGCCTATTCTCCAGGCATTCGACTAAAGAGCGTGTACAGAGCCCTAGTGCTTCTGAACTCGCAGACTCTGGTTGTAGTTGACCACGTAGAGAAGCACGAGGACTCGCCAGTGAACGCCGTCAGTGCATTTTTCCATAATCTGGACATTGACTTTAAGTATGTCCCTTATAGGTATATGGACAAATACAACGGGGCTTTGATGGATGTCTGGGATGCTCATTACAAGATGTTCTGGTTTGATAATCAGGGATATAGCCCAAACACAAGGATACAGGAGGCAGAGCAGGTGGCAGAGTTTAAAAAAAGGTGGACCCAGTTTGTCAATGTCACTTTCCCTGTGAGCAGCGCAGTGGCCAGGATGGTCTATGTGATGCACGGGCCTTACGTAAAAATCTCCAACTGCCGCTTCGTAGATGACGGCAAAAATGGGCTCAGATTGTCTTTGGTCATCAACAACACGGAAAAAATAGTTTCGATAGTGACCAACTACAAAGACATAGGGGCCCGTTCAAGCTATCTGGGCTTTGGGGGTTATGCCAAAGTGGAAGACCGCTCTCAGATAATCCGCTTCGGTTTGGGAGCGCAGCTTGTCCCTAAACAAACACTCGCAGACAGTCAGTTGTTTAATTTTGGATTCACAGTGAATGTGATAGCGGGAGTTATACTGTGCACTGCTATCATCTTCATGACCTTGCAGCGCAAGTTTTATATCTGCTTCACCAGACTGATGCGCTACGCTCTGTTCTCGGTGCTAATGCTGTGGGTTATTGAACTCCTTTTTCTCTCAAACAGCTGCGATCGGCTGCTGTGCGGGGTGAAGTGGAAAAGCGCTGCCACTGACCCCGAACTTGATAGACAAATGAGATTCTACAACCAGCATCATATTCCTTTGCCTACCGTTGTCGTCACGACGCTGTCGGGCTCGGGCTCGGACGTTCTTAAACACCTTTTCTTTAACAACTCTGACTTCGTCTACCTGCGGGTTCCTACGGCACACCTCGACATACCCGAAACAGAGTTCGAGTTCGACTCGTTGGCCGATGCCTGTGAGTGGGGCAGGTCTGACGCCCAGCGTGGCCAGTTTAAACTGATTCAGGGCTGGCTGCATTCGCTTGTCCACAACACACACCTGCACCTGCAAAACATCCCCCTGTACGAACTGAACAAAGCCAAACATGTTCAAAGAGCCGCTCCAGTACATGACAAGAAGAAAAAAACGAAGAGGAGGAGGAGGGAGCCGCTGGCTGATATGAGAGGGCGCTTAAGGGTCAGCTTGGACAGGGATGCGGAGTACGTGCGGGAGATGAGGAGGCACACCAATGAATATCCAAACGCCCGGCTCGTCCTCGACTTGAACAGCGGCAGCTGGCCCCTCAAGCTCCCTTTCCTCCATGAGGTTATCGGCCCCTCATTCAGGGCCATTTACATGGTTAGGGATCCTCGAGCGTGGATCTATCTCATGCTGTACAACAGCAAGCCCAACCTTTACACCCTGAAGAACGTCCCACAGCACCTCGCTCTCATGTTCAAACAGGACGTCACCAGAGAGCGCTGCCCGACTTTTGCGACTGAGTTTATGACATTATGGCGGCTCCTTTCTCGGTCCAAAGCCAGTCCTGTGCTCCTGCTGGCCCACTTATGGCTGGCTCACACTGCCGCAGTGCTGCGTGTCACAGCGACCCTACCCGAGGACACCTTCCTCCTGGTGAGGTTTGAGGATGTTGTGAACTTTCCAGAGGAGACAGCCGAGAGGATCCACTCATTCCTGGGCGTCCCAGTGAAGCCCTCTGCCCTCAACCAGCTCATGTTCACCACCTCGACCAACTTGTACAACCTTATGTATGAGGGAGACATCTCGCCAGCTTCCATCGATACGTGGAGGCTGAACATGTCCAGGAAAGACGTTCACCTCATTGAGGACACGTGTGGTTTTTTGATGAAAAGACTTGGCTATTCAGGGCTTAGCAGTTAAATTGCTGATTGTGGTTTCAGTCCTGGTGGTTGATGATATAGATCATGACGATGACTTTTCTGATTAATGTTATTGATTATGATTAAATAGCAAGAGATATATAGATACTTTGATCAAGTTTTAAAAAAGACAGAATGGTACGCTATGAAATGGGTTTATTATTATTATTAAATTGTATTGCACTGTGATCAAAGGTGGAACCATGTGCTGGCTATTTGGTGACATTTTATATTAAAATGCATCAGAAATGTTCTATTTTGAAATTCTGTTTACCTTTTGGCTTTTATTTCCTTCTGAGAAATCCAACAGGCATATTTGCTACTCTATGTCTGATGAGCTGTTTATGGTGCAGAGTCAGTGGTATGTTTATTTTATTTTATTTTTTTATTAATCTGGAACATCTAGAGAGATGAATTGTTCTAACACAGCTGCTAGATGCACCTTGTGTGAAATCTAGACAGTTAGCTGTAATCCCCAGAGTGGAAAGTATTTCAGTTCAAAGCATATCTCCTTTAATCTCCTTCTGCTCCATCATGACTGCTACAATCCATTAACTACCATATAATGCATTGACTCAAGAGGCTCTTATGCACCAATCACAATAATAATAAATAATAATGGGGCATATGGGTGGTGCAGTGGTCCAACACACTAGCCCTCCAACACAGGGACCCATACTCAAGTCTCAGCAGTACCTTCTGGCCAGGCCGGGTGTCAAATGCACACACGATTCTCTGCCTGAGGGAGGAGAGGCTGGTGTGGATCTTTGCTTCACACTGCAAGAGCAACCTTTACACAGCAGTCCTGTCCAGGGCTTGCTCACGGCCTCTAGGGAAAGGTGCTGGAACCCCCATGACCCCGACCAGGATAAAGCCGGGTTAAAATTAGGGATGCACCGATACAATACAGAAACTTTGTGTATCGATCCGATACCATTGTTGAATTAATAAACCATATATCTCACCATATGGTAGTGACTTAAAGCATCAGTATTGAATTCAACATTACTAACTTTGTAAAACAAAATGCAGCAAATTAACACAGATATAAATGTACTAAATTGTACTATTGTCACTAAAATAATACAAATTGTGCCGGACCTTGGTACATCATTCAAATTCAAAATGAATGAGTCAAATATCTTAAACTATATTGATATATTATTAATTTATTCATATACTATCAATCAGTAATATTCTATATTGTATTTTGCAGTGCTACCACAAATGTTTTGCAGATGTTGCACCTTGCCATCAAACCTGTTGGTGTAGCTGGTTTATGGAGTAGCATGTGACGCAGAATTAAAGTGAATGGATCAGTCCCATGGATCGGCTTCATTTTCCGATACCCGATCGAGTTCATTTTGTTAATATCGGGATCAATATCCGATCCGAATACTGGATAGGTGCATCCCTAGTTAAAATGTGGTAAAACAAACTAACTAATAATTATAATTAATATTATAATAATGGCATTTTAAAGTAGGACCGTTATATTTTCATTCAGACCTATTCTTACTGTCTTAGCAATCTCACATATCTAACAAGCCCGGATCTATGCCAGAACCAGGTCCATCATGCACTGCTGTCCCAAAGGGATTGCAAATGAGATACTATAGTCCTCATTTCCAATCTGCGTTCTCCAGTAATCTCCTAACTTTCTCAGTAATTGGCTCTGTAAGAGACAAACAACTGTATGGCACGTGTCTGTTGTACAGGGAGAAAAAAAAAAAGAAATGGTGGATCTATTCTGAGCTTTGGCCTAAAAACTATTTTTTTATCCTAATTTTCTTAAACTGGAGCTGGGTAATCACGATCCTTTTAAATACATGTACAACTGGAATAATGCAACAACTTGATCTCTGATCTGAAGAAACTGTTATAAAGTAATGACCTTATTTGTCTATGTATTGTAAACACCATGGTTTATGTCTTTTTTTATATCTCTCTGATTGTGTGCATATATTTACAAGCTTCTGTGGCCTTAAAATGAAAAGAAAAGGTTTTCATATTGATTTATTTTGCTTCATGACCAGATGCCTAATGTTTGTGGCGAATAAAAATGATTTATGACCAAATTACAAATTGGTTGTTAGGCTCCATTTTCAACTAGCATGCACTTTCCTATGTGAGTACTTCCTCTCTGGTTTATTTTCCATCCCGGGACTACTTTGATGACTGCTTTAATTAGTCACTCTAGTTGAATACGGTTTAGGGTTTCTATATAAGCCATTCAAATCAATCGGCAGGTACATACATACATGAACAGAGCGTCGTTAATTTAGTCTGAAAGTGAATGTTTGCTATTGTCTTCCACTAATGAGCACAGAGACTCATAAAACATGGTTTAACTAGTGCCAGTGTCCTTGGCTCCCCCTGCCATCCATAATAAGGCACGTCCCATTGCATATTGGCCTGCATTTCAGCATCTTTGCTGTGCCACTGCTACATGCAGTTATGTAACTAAAATGATATTTGTAATATATTACATTTCTCTCTGGCTTCCCAAAGGCCCTGTCTTCATATCTAATTGTATGCTTGCATACATTGTAATGTCAAATGACTGAATTGTGCATGAATTACAAACGAGTCCAGCATATTCTACACTCAAGAAGCAGAGCGACTGCAGGATCACGTGACCGTGAATGCAACTGCACGCTCAGCAAAGTAGAGCCAAGCTTACGGATGCAGGCGGGCTACTGCAATTTCCTTATCCTGTGAGCCTAAGCAGTGCGGGTCAGTGAACCTTCGAAGAGGCAGTCATTATGGAGTCCTTAAAATAAACAAAGGAAGATCAGTTCTGTGTTTGACTTTATGTGGTGCCTTCTGATGAAGTGTGAGAGAATAAGAGAAACGGGATCATCACCATTTGATTCCAAAATTTACATTGCCTGAGTTTGACTAAGGCTATAATAATCAAATAATTACCAATCATTTTAGGCTATATATCATTTAATGTTTTATTTTATAAAATCTATTATGAAATCCAAAATTATTTATAAACAATTATACAGTACATTTACATTTACATTTACATTTACAGCATTTAGCAGACGCCCTTATCCAGAGCGACTTACAACTGATACAGTCTTACAATCCAAGCAGTTGTGGGTTAAGGGCCTTGCTCAAGGACCCAACAGTGGCAGCTTGGCAGAGGTGGGATTTGAACCCTGGACCTTCTGGTCCATAGTCCAGTACCCTTACCCGCTAGGCTACCACAGTCCCAGTATTAACAAAAGTATTTTTTCCCATTCTTTTTATTCTTGTATGATAAAAAGAAATCTTAATATAGTCTTGACTCAGACTCGACTACTAAAAGTCTTGAATTGGACTTGACTACTAAAAGCCTTTCTTGAATTGGACACGACTTCTAAAAGTCTTTTTCTTGATTTGGACTCGACTACTAAACAAACAAACAAATAAACAAAGGAAGATCAATTCTGTGTTTGATAATTGGAAAACTTCCACCCCCACAAAGAAGCGGTCTGATGTCTAATGTTGTCACAACAGCTCTTATGAGCCGAATAAAGAACGATCATGGCATGTCCTCTAAAGCAGCTTTATTCTTCTCTAAAAGAATCGAGCTCTAATTTCGCACATGCCATTTCCATCTTAGCTGAAATCCCAGTTCTCACAGCCCTCGCTGTTCAGCATTACTACCAACCCTGAGGTGTGTTTGCAGAGGCTGGCGCTGGGAATCTGCTGAAATGGAGCTAATGTGAGACGAGCTGATGGGATAGGCGAAGCATTGTCAATTTTCAGCTGAAGATGAATTGCAGCCAGTGTGAAAACAGGATTTCTCGTGTCAATAAAGTTCCATCTCCCGGTATGGTCTGGAGACTAGAGCATTCAGGGACAAGCAGTTCATCACGAAAATACGACTGCGCTGTTTGTCACAATTTGGCAGTCATAAGAGGCGTCACGAGAACGAATGGGGTAACAAATCAAAGTATAGCCTTGATAAAAAAACAAGAACAAAGCCATTTGGGGTAGAGTGTTGTGCGTTAAGGCGGTAATCAGTGTCATATTGTTGGCGGCGCTAAGTAATAGATGTGTTTCAATTACAGAGGCACAGTGGGCAGACTCGAACACTTCATCTTCTATATTGCTGAGGTTTCAAGATTGGATACTCCACTTGGGATTACTGCCAATTTCGCAGCAGCTCAGCGGACCAAGTTTTGTTACCAGGACATACTGACCAAAATTGTAACCCAGAGCAAACGTAGAGTATCAAAAGATATTATTTCAGGCAGCTTTCTAATATTCATTTACAATATCTACAGTGGCTTATAATTGAGCTGGGCAGTTGAGGTTTAAGGATCTAGCTCAGGGACCAAGAGCAGCAGCTAGTTAGGTTTGAGATTTAAACGTACCGTTGTAGTACTCGGTCTCACACTCATTTGGACTCGTCTCGGTCTTAAGGCAAGGTGGACTCGGAAATTGTTCTCGAGAACAGCATCTGTCTGAGGTAACGTTAATCATAAACTGAATATCTTTTCTATCCTTATTGAATATCAACAGTCAGTTCAAACAGAACAGATCAGTCCTTTAAGCCTAAAAAAATTCTGCACTCGGGCTGACAGGGAAAACAAGTTCCTGCTCTTCTCAGTCAGTATAAAATCAATTTAGAATAATTTCTTTTGAATCAAGTGTGCATTTTTGCCCACTCGCCTTATTTTACACTGTCTGCAAATATGAAATTATTGTTATTGTTTTCACTTTCAGTAATAAAAATGGATAGAGTGGATGTTGTCGCTGCATTCAGGTGACTTTATGTGGTGACGTCTGATTAAGTTTGAGAGAAGAATGGAAACAATCATCACCACCATTTGCTTCTTAAAGTTACATTGCCTTAGTTTGACTAAGGCTATAATATAAGAATAATTAGTAATACTTTTAGGCTATATATAAGTTATATGAAATATAATGTTATTTATTAACAATTATAATTATTTTTATTGTATAATGTATAACGAATGTAAATTACAAATTAATTCATTTTTTTCCATTAATTAAATTTTTTACTTTTTATTCTTATATTATGAAAAAAATCTCAGTGTCTGCCACTTCTGATCTTGATCTTGACTCGATGTGTCCCAGTCTTGGCCTATTGAACGTACTGAACTTTTAGTAATTAACAGTCCAGAGCCTTTGCCTCTGATCCACCTGTTGTAAATTATTTTTAGCATTCCACTTTTATCCAGAGCAACTTCAAATTTAGTTGTGCAGGTAAGGATTATGAGTAGTGCTGCACCAATCAGACACCTTACTCACACTTGTGTACAGGGAACATAACATCAGTACTATGATACATTTTCTAATATAGGTTCTAAATACTGGCACCAGATAACACAAATACTGGCACTGTTTTACAGAATGGGTACCCACTGAATGCATTGCATGCTACTGGTTGTGCGTGCCTTTTCAAAAATGTCAACGGGCAGAGGAAACCCTGATACAAATAGCTGAAAAGATAGTGGGAAAAGAGATTTGCATAAACTTACATTTTAAACTGCTGCATAAGAACTTTCTTTACAGACTATAGCCAGTGTTTGTAGTTCATTTTCATGGCTCAGAAAATAGTGAATACATTTTACCAGTAAAATCTTCTCTAATGCAAAATCAAACAAACCAAAAAGTAATAAATAAAATCCAAATAAAACCGATTGCTGTAATGATTAGGATTTGGTAGTAATCGAAGCATTGTGTCAGAAAGTGTTAAGTTCAGTCAGTTATTGGTATTGTCAGATACAGCACACGAGGATCAGGTATCAACAGAAAAATAACATTTCCCTAATTTAGAGTCTAGACCAAATATTACAGCCTGGCAAAGGCAGGATCTAAACCACCATACAATTTGTAGTTCAGAGCATTAAAACTGGGCCTCAGCATCATATTTCCTCTGTTGATTTAGAAATAATCTTGTTTACATTTGCTGAGGAACCTGACACCAGGAAGTCATAATGGGAGCAGGTGTGCATATACATAAGTGACATCATAGCAGCAATACACTCACCCAGTCATCAGATGTTAGTAGGGAATCTAGGAGGTCATTTACTATTCCTTATTATCTTACATTACCATTGTACTAATGCTTATAGAGTAGTTTTGCTTATATGCTATATTCTTTCATTTTCTTAACAAAAATATGTATTATATGGAATCTTTACGTGTTATATGGATTCTTCTAAAGAATATATTCAAACTGCAGGCCCCAAATACAATTAACATATAATTAATAAATACCATCTACTTCAACCTCTAGTGTTCACTGAGGTAACAATATATTCATCGTGACTGTTAAGTTTTGGAAGATGCATTTTTCAGTGTCGAAATTTCAATATATATTGTCTCTTAGACAAATAGCATAAAATATGCCAAGATTATATTGTATTTGGTTTATATAAGCGTTGAAATAATTACAAACACTCCTGGAACATAGCAATAGTGTGCATGTAAACACATTTAACAGTATTCTCACGGTAAGGAGAAAGTTGAGACGAGCGTGGGGAGCTGAGCAGAGTTGTTTTTTTTTATTTACACGAGGCAACCAAATCACAGAGGGGTCAGGCAAAGCCTCGGTCATAAATATTGAGTCCTAACACAGAAGCAGGATGGCAGAGAATGTGAAGGGCAAAACGGTAGCAAAGCAGAGCAAAACTGATAACCAACATAGAGGGAAGAATAAAAGCACACACAAGAAAGCAGTTGCGACTCTGTGACCTGCTGTGAAGGTAGGAATGATGGTTTAAGCTCTAGTCCCTCAGTACTGAGGCCACAGAGGGCCGTAACTCTCTCCCTCCTCCAGGTTTGAATGAGGATGCCATGCCACCAAGACTTTCCCGACAAGGACACAAGATCCGTCACTCTGTGTACTGGACTGCAGAATGCTGATATGCATATTTTTCATTATTCAATGCGTATTCCTCTTCACTTACTGGCTTATAGTCATTAAGTTTTATAGTCTCCATTTTAATGATAATATTTAAATTTAATAGATAACATTTCATTCTTACATATAACATCTTAGCCAACCCAAGGAGGATGGCTCCACTTTTTGAGTCTTGGTCCTCAAAAGAGATTTCTTTCCTTATTAACGTTTTGGGAGTTTTTCCTTGCCCAGTGTCACCTCTGGGCTTGCTCAGATTGAGATTGGGCCTTATAAATGAGAAGATAAATTTAAAAATTATTAAAGCTGCTTTGAGATTCAATGTTCCACTGTAAAAAGCGCTTATAGAAATAGAAATAAATCTGACTTGACTGTGGAAACGAGATGTCTGTGTTAGATCGTTGGTGAATCGTTGGCATTAATTTCCAGAAGCTTGGTCAGGGATATATTATTAAGCTGTATGGTTCCTTTTTTACATAATCTCTCTCTATATACACACTTACTATCAGCCATAATGCTTGTCTCTATACTTATTTGTCCAATGTATCAGCTCCACATTACAGTAGGTGCACCTCGTAGTTCTACAGTTACAGACTGTAGCCCATCTGTTGCTCTGCGTACATTGTTAGCCCCTATTCACCTTGTTCTTCAATGATCAGGACTCCCACAGGGCCACTGCAGAGCAGATATTATCGGGGTTGTGGATCATTCTCAGTCCTGCAGTGACACTGACGTGATGGTGGCATGTTAGCGTGTGATGAGAGTGAATCAGACGCAGCAGGGCTGCTGGAGGTTTTAAACACTGTGCTCACTCACTGTCCACTCTATTATACTAGTCAAGTCAAGTCAGCTTTATATATAGAACGCTTTTTACAATGGAGCGTTGTCTTAATTACAAGGACAATCCCAATTTTAGGGTCAGAGTGGCAAGGAAAAAGTCAGTAAACATAAAGTAAACAGAGTAAGTAATATGTAGCTCTCGTTTCCTGACTTGTCTTTGTCAAGTCATTTATATAGCACTTTTATGGAGCATAAAAATGGAGCATTGTCTCAAAGCAGCTCATCTTAGGCCAATAGAATATCTACAGCCAATCCCAAATTGAGCAAGCCTAGGGCAACAGTGGAAAGGGAAAATTCCCTAAGCGTTATGAGGAAGAAACCTTGGGAAGACCAAGACTCAAAATGGGACCCAACCTCCTTTGGTGGCGTAGATGATAAATGTAAGAATTAAACTAATTTATCTAGTCAAACAAGTTAAAGTAAAAAATACGCATACTGGCATTAGTTAGTCTGATACATAGAGTCCTCAGCAGGGAAGTCCTTGGCGGCATGTCATACCCAGCCAATCTGGCGTGGCCCGGGCATGATGGGGTTGGAGCTGATGACGGAAACAACTTTGTCTTTAGCTTATATTCTCTCTCTCTCTCTCTCTCTCTCTCTCTCTCTCTCTCTCTCTCTCTCGCTCTGAAATAATACATAAATATTAGTGGACACTCACAGGGGTGTTAAACA
The DNA here is from genome assembly GCA_025084515.1 of Ancistrus triradiatus. Classification (NCBI taxonomy): domain Eukaryota; kingdom Metazoa; phylum Chordata; class Actinopteri; order Siluriformes; family Loricariidae; genus Ancistrus; species Ancistrus triradiatus. The sequence continues at coordinate 115,556 of JAJAGP010001933.1, forward strand.
TGTCGATATGAGCCTTTAGGCTTTGATAGCTCTCCATATGGCCCCCTTGCAAGTTCATGACATGTTGACTTTGGGTTGAGAGATTTTTAACTTCCTGTCAACAGTGCTCTGGCTAACCATCTCCTTTGGCATCCTGCATGCAATCACCCCTTTATCAGCTGGACTGTTTTACTCTGGCTCAGTAAAAGGTGCCCTTACACTGAAATAGAAGCCTCCTGTGTTGTGAGCTTTATTTATCTCAGCTCTCATGTGTTCTTCAGTACCCAGAGATGGCTAACTGTTGACTTAGTCACTTAGTCAGAATTTAGGAGGATTTTAACTGTACCCTTCTGCCAGCAAATCAGTCTTAAAGTCACAATTGTGATTAAAAAATAAACCTGTTAAACACCAAATGGATGAAGTGATTTAGCACTAAATTGGGTGTCACTCTGCCATGGATTTGAAATGAAGAACAAATTAAAACTGAAGAAATGTTTCATTAATTGCATTCATTTTGTTAAATGCTAATGTAACTGGTGCCTTTGTTGGTTTAATGACTGCCTCTGCTTTAGTGATTTAATATATATTTTGGTAGGTTATACGGTTATAAATGGCTAACCAAAACACACAGCTGTCTATCATGAGCTATGCCTTGTCTGCAGTGAGGCTGACTTTCTTTTAAATATTTGTGGATGTCCATTACTCCATGAGGAAAAAAAGCTAAAGAAATTGGCTCTGACTAAAATCCTTAGCCACTTAAGCTTTTGGAAAGGTTCTGGGGCATTATGGGAAATGTAGTGCCTGTAGTAATTTTTTTTACCACCCTAATTTAAGCAACCTTTTACTGGGGTACTTGTCCTAGTAAAGTGGGTCTGATAACACCCCTGCTCCATATCTTTATCATGACCAAATGAAGCTTCCAAAAAATTTCAAAAAAGGAACAGTGGGATTCATTATATGTAATTGGGATTTAAGGGCCTTATAAGCCATTTTTTGGAGTGACTGTAAGACCTTTTTGCTTAAAAGGTGATAGATAAGTAGTGCTGGGTGGATCAAAATGTGACCTGAGAAGCAGGATGGTCGTTTCAACAAACTGCCCACCATCCAGGCCATTCTGTCCTAGCTGTTAGGTGGTGTTGGGAGCAGTGGTTTCATTCTAACACAGTTTCATTGTCCACTATCCAGACACAGGTGGCACCTTCACCACACAACCCTGTCTCTGGCCGGACCAGAGCACAAAGCTTAATTTGATACCAACAACTCCTTCTTAGGGAGTTTTTCCTTGCCACTGTCGCCCTGGGCTTGCTCACTTTGGGATTGGCCATAGATATTAGAAGATAATCTAAAATTGACAAGTTGCTTTGAGACAATGCTCCATTGTAAAGAGCGCTATAGAAATAAATCGAATTGACGTTTTCTGTTAATGAGTATATTTACAGTATATGACAATATACTGTGATGTGATGTATGATGTATGTGGTGATTCCCAACCAAGATTCAGTTCTCAGGACGCAGCCTGTGATTTTGGATGTGTGATAACGTGTCTCGTGCGATTTCCTTTTTTTGTGGAAATACATCTGCCTGGGTTTAAAGCCAACGCCAGCTTGTGGTCTGTTTTCAAATGTTATTTTAGCCCATGTAGAAGGGAAAGCAGTGAAGCAGCAAAACAAATATGATAGTCCTGTCTCAAGTGTTTATTTATGTTGGCCATTTTGTAGTAGATGTTCTTATAACAGAGATAAAGCCTTGATCTTCTATTCTCAATTCCCTTTAATCTGTAAATATTTCTGCTGTCTTTGATTCATAATGCATTTATATTGTTTGCCTGGAACGTTGTGAGTATTGCAAACAATCGGTTTGTGGTCGCTCCTTCTTTTGAGGTTTCTGCATATCTAACATATTCATGAACACTCAAACCAGAATGAAACAAGAATTTATGTCTCATCTTCACTGCATTAACTATTAAGCATGATTCTATATTCTGGTATCTAATGTTGCTACAGATAGGATGGCTTCCCAAATGTGCATACACTGCTACGTTAAAGTATTTTACACTGCTACGCATAAGTATTTGCTTATGTAAATTGATAAACAGATGATCATGTGACTTTCCATCAGACTATAATTGTAAATCATCAGAGACAAAGCAAATCACCAGCACTGCTATGTTCAATTACCAGCTAATTAGCTGCTGAACAATAATATTCCTCTTGACGTGATTACCAAACAGACAGGTCATGGCCACAGCAGCTATTATGTTCCATCTGAAATCATCTATATGCAAAAGATGGCAGTCGACTTCGACCAGAAGTCAACTTTAATCATAAGAGTGTTAAAGAAATTAGGCACAACGTACAAACATGAACTACTGGCCAAAAATATGTGGCCATCCATATAGCGTTGTTAGACAAGTCTTCACAAAACCATATGGAGCCTAACCACCAAACTTAGAGTTGGCACAGTGATGTTGAATATTATAAGATACAGTATTATTATATATATAATATATATATATATATATATATATATCTATATATATATATATATATATATTTATATTTTATATATATATATAGAGCCTACTTTTTGGGAGTGTACCTCTTGGTGAGAGATCCTTGACTGCTAGACATGCCTCGTTGACACATTTGCCCACAGATGGGCATGTATATCCTCCACACTCAGTGTACCAAAGCTGGTGTCCCAGCGAGTCCCATAAATGTTTGATTGGTGACAAATCTGGTGTCTAGGCAGGCCAAAAAAGTCTTGTAATCTGGCGGAGACATTCCTGGGAATCCCTTGCTGTGTGTGGGCGAGCATTATCCTGCTGAAAAATGTGAGATGGAAGACTGTGGCCACAGGAAGTCCTGCTGATATCACTGAGCTGTTAGTGTCCCTCGTATCACTACTAGGGGTGACCGGCTGTCGTATGCAATGGCTTCTCAGATAATCACTCCAGCAGTTGGGGCAGTGTGTCATTCCACAGCAAAGGCAGGATTGAAGCGCACACCACAAGGCCTCCATACTTGAACCTGAACGTCGTCGGATCCCAAAAAGGACCTGGATTCATTGCGAAGGACGATACGGTCACAGTACATAACAGTCCAGGATTCTTGTTCATGACCCAAGCAAAGCCAACGGCGGCTGGCTGTCAATGACAGGACAAGTAATGGGTGTTGTGACAACAAACAATCCTCTCTACTGGTGGTCTGTCTGGGCCGGTCTGTTTGCAATGTGTCCGTGTCCTCAATAACCACTGCTCCCAACACCACCTAACAGCTAGGTCAGAACGGCCTAGATGGCCGACAATTTGCTGAAATGACCATCTTGCTTCTCTCAGTTCAATGACGTGCCCTCAAAGTCTGTCAACAGGCCAAAATGTCTTCCAGTGCTTCATAGAGGCATGTCTAGCAGTCAGAGATCTCTCACCAAGAGGAATACTTCCCAAAAGTAGCCTCTGAGAGCCCTTTATATAGACAGCAAGGGAAGTACTTTTACTCCCAGTGTAAAATCAGACCACACCTGTAGCCATTTATATCTGGCTGAGACATAAATGCATTTGAGTTTTGCAGCTATCTGACATTTCTATCTGGGTGCTTTATTTTTTTGTCAATGAGTATACACACATCTATGCAATCCACCTCTACAGGTAATAAAACACAGTTCTGTTCTGTTTAGAGAGCTGCAGCACCCTGTTTAAGGGCATGCATTCAGTCATTTGCATTTACCAGTTGGAGGATATTCAGTAGATATACCCCCAGTCTTTGCACCATTTGTCTACAGAATGACTTTTACACCCAATAATGGCACTTAAACTTTCAGGACAGTGATATAACACCATTTTCCAGTTCTATTTGCATAGCCCCCTACTCGTTTGAATTACTCACATGCACTAGGGTCTTACCTCCACCCATAACTCATTCTGCATGTATCACCAGGGATGTCAGCATGCCACAGTTGGCAGCCGTTGCTGTGAATGATGCCATTTTGCTCTTTGGTTGCCGAGCAGATTCACGAGTAGTGTCACTCTGATGGCTCATTAAGCCAGCTTGACTGATTGGATGAAGGGGATTTGAATTATTAATGAGCAACTAATGGTGGGGTCTGATTAATTGAAGCTATCCTGCATGCCAGGGGGACAGTAGTGACATGGAGGAACTATTACTGCAATAATATAGAGTTGAAAGACAAAACTCAAACAGAAGAGCTGAAATCAAGCAATTGTCTGCTTTTTAAGTTAAGCCTAAGACACTGGGTAAGGACAAACGGAACATCATTATATTGTGGAACAGACTTGGTTTTACCAGAAGGACCAACAATACCATCACCAAACCAACACTAAACCATAAACCATCTTGGATCAATATGGAAAGTGGAACTTGTATGATCTTGTTATTGACCAACTATCTAAATCCAAATGCAACATGTTTGTCTTTGCTGTTCTTTTTTTTTAGAGAGGTAAACTTATTTTCATCGTCAAGTCTTAATTAAAGAACTAGACCTGGGCTGTCAAACTCATTTCTTCTGTGGGGCCACATTACTAAGTGTATAGCTTGCATGTTCTCCCTGTGTCTCCAAATTCCTCCCACATTCCAAAAGTATGGAATGTGGGAGAAAGGACCTACAATGGAAAGAGACTGCAGTAGATTGCCACACAGTGCATGTTGGCCATACCCATACTGCTGCTGCCCAGGATAAGGTTCAGATTGTAACTTCACAATCTTTCCTTTACATAAACCCAGCCCAGGATTCAAAACCAGTTTTTCAGCAACTATTGTTTTCAATAGTGCAACTATTGCCACTGAGCCACAGCACCAGCTTTAAAAGAACTTTGGAAGGGCCCAAAATACAAAAATCATATATAAAAACTAATTTATCTAAGGAAATAACATTGTTTGGTTCATAATTATTTAAAGAATATACGTTTCCTCAAGAATTGGATACAAAGTTTTGTTAAAGATTGCAGTACTAAAAATACAACCCCAAATCAGAAAAAGTTGGGACGATATGGAACAGAAGACTCAGCCTTTCGTTGATACTGCTTTTGTACCAAATCATTATTATAATCACCTGTTTGAAATCACATCATTATTCAGTTTGTTTTTACCTCATTACTAGTTCTAAATTGCCCTGTCCCAACTTGTTTGCATCGTATTGCAGGCCTGAAATGCAGGAATGGAGGATTATTAACAAATGAAATTCAGTTGATCAGAAAAAAAGCATGAATATAACTTGGGTTCATATTGTTTTTATTTGCATTTTTCATACTGTCCCAGCTTTTTCTGATTTCAGTTGTAATATTGGTCATGAGTAAATGGCGATATTGAGTAAGGCAGTGACACTTGAACACTACTAAGAAAAGTGTATCTGTCATGCAGGGGCACCCCTGGTCAAGAACAGCTACTGAACCAGTCACCACAACTCACTGAACTTTGAAATTCGAAGAAAGCGAGAATACCCAAGAGAATAGAACACAGACTGCAGGTTATGAACACTTCTCACATATCACTGCAGTTCTATTTGAATAAGTCTGCATTTAATTTATACGCTCCTGTTATTGCTGTGAGAATGGACATTGAGCCTATTTTCCAGCATACATTTGCAGAGCACATTAGCATAACTGAATAACTTATTGTTCCTGCGCCGCGGGAATATGCACTCGAGCTCATCTTATCGGTCATCACTGATACGCTCCCCTGACATGCATAGAGTAAATAAATTATGAAGCTATAAGAAGATGAAGATGTGCTGATAGCTAAATTAGAAGCAACACTTAGTAGAGTACCTCTCTCTCTCTCGCAGTTCAGTCAATTTAGTAAGTTCTATAAAGCTTTATTGGCATGTTTGTTGACGACATCAATTTAGTGAATGAGCTTGTTGAATGTTGCTTTGAAATTATGGACCATTCCTGATAATGATCTACGTTTATAAATACAGCATTTAGCATATGCACTGACACACAACATCCAGCACTTCCCTTAGATCCCATACCATCTCCTCTTACAGGTTTCCAAGATGGACATATGTTGACTTATTTGCAAGGAACCGATACAACATATTGCAATAATGAAGTCCTTCCCAAACTGGTGGGCTGGTGGGCAACAAGGCAGAGGCAATTTTAAGAAAATATGTTGAAAACAGTGAATGCTGCTACAAAGCAGAACTTTAAGATACATATTGTGTGTCACTTGTAATAATTTCACTGTAAAGGTCATTTGTTTTGTTAGGCTTCAACAATAACGATTGCCCGAATGCCCGGGGCTGGTAAAATGTGACTTCGGGACAGCAGCCCGACAAATAAGTCGCTGGTTGGGCAGGATTATATGGCCAATGCACAATGTGATGACAGAACAATGTAACTGAGGCAAAAGTTAATTGACTTGAATATTTAACCACTATTTATCTAAAAAAGGTTCAGTCAAAACAAAACAATGATGTTATCTGTTCGCAGTGACATCATATATTGCGATGCACACAAAAATACCAAGCAAAGTGAGACCACAGGTTCATTCCCTCAAGGAAAACTCGAACTTGGTTGATTTTGACCCTAAATGTTCTGTAAAGTTTGCAGCAAATATCCTAATAAGGCAGAATTTCCTATATTTCTGCATAAATATGACCTAAAATATCATCAGATTTTCACACAAGTCCTAAAAGTAGATAAAGAGAACCCAGTTACACAAATGAGACACAAATATTATACTTGGTCATTTATTTATTGAGGAAAATGATCCAATATTACATATTAGTGAGTGGCAAAAGTATGTGAGCCTCTGCTTTCAGTATCTGGTGTGACCCCCCTGTGCCAGCAATAACTGCAGCTCTAGCTAAACGTTTTCCTGTAGCTGTTGATCAGTCCCTGCACCCCCGGCTTGGAGGAACTTTAGCCCCTTCCTCCGTACAGAACAGCTTCAGCTCTGGGATGTTGGTGGGTTTCCTCACATTAGCTGCTCGCTTCAGCTCCTTCCACAACATTTCCATTGGATTAAGGTCAGGACTTTGACTTGGCCATTCCAAAACATGAACTTTATTCTTCTGTAACCATTCTTTGGTAGAACGGCTTGTGTGCTTAGGGGTGGTGTCTTGCTGCATGACCCACCTTCTCTTAAAATTCAGTTCATGGACAGATGTCCTGATTTTCCTTTAGAATTCTCTGATATAATTCAGAATGGGTTCACCACCAACTCTGCTTTAGTTTCTATATAGCAGAAATTCATTATAGAAAATATCGGCATATTTTTACTTGTATCCTAATTTTCTGCATTACTAACGGGCCCTATAACACCTACCGGTAAGTTATTGAAGGCAGCCAGGACCAATGCTAATAGTAAAGTAAAATAAAACTTTATTGATTAAGCACCTTCCAACGACGACAGTGTGTACATAAAATTCGAAAAAAACACACAAAAAAAACCCCACAAGACACATTACCCAAGACACATTAATGAACATTCTTCTGCCTTATCGTTTTTCCTCTACTTAAAAGAACTAAGCCTCCTAAAAGTCCTCCTCCCTACTCCTAACAGTTCTTCACCTTAGGAGCTCTTTTAGGAGGCAAGATGCTCTATGAATAGTTTTTTTATCTTGACTAGCATCTACTCCTAACTTTGAGAGGGAAAGGGAGATATTTCTTAGAATTTCATCACTAGCAGCTACTTTTACCACAAAGAATTTTTATGAATATGGTTCTTGATAAGCATTCCAGAGTCTTGGAGAGCAGACAGCTAATGCTTGAATTCCTTGTTTTAAGCTGCGTTCTTGGGACCACTAATCTAGCCTGGGACACGGAGACCTATGTAAACAATCAAATTTCACTGTGCCAAGTACATCAGAAATAGGAGAGGGAGTCAGTCCATTCAAAACTTTATAAGCCAATAAAAAAATCTTGTAATCAATCCTGTACTGAACGGGAAGCCAATGAAGAGATGAAAGAACCAGCCTGGTATGGGCATATCTCATTTTGCGTTCTGAACCAACTGCAATCGTTGTACTACAGATTTGCTGATACCATAATACAACAAACTTAAAGTAACTAAGTCTCAAAGGAAAAAAGTATGTACAACATTCTCCAAGTCAGAAAAAAAGACAATGCCTAGTCTTTCCAGACTCCAAGCCGCTCAGGTTCCCCACAACATGCTTAGTCAAGTCAGGAAACCCAAATAAGATTATCTATGTTTTGGTCTCATTTATCTGCAAAAAAACCAAAACAAAACAAAAAAAAAACTGTTCAGCAATCAGCTCTTCAAATAATCAAGGCAATTACCAAGCACCCGCACAGATCTCTGTTCACCTGGACTAATAGGAAAATATAATTTCAGATCAAGCATAGGGAAGCTTAAAATGAAAATAGACATTTTGTCTCTTCATTATTTGACCCACTGGAAGCATATTTAACTAAAATAATAACGGACCCAAAATAGAGCCCTGAGGAACACCACACACCATAGTGGAATAAAATTGCTGCCCTCCAGCCCACCGAGAAAGTTCTATGCTTTAAAATCAAATGCTGCACTCAAAATAGACGTTGTTTTAAATCAGTAAATTTGTACTTCTGTTATTGCTACTTTTTTAAAAGCAATGGCTGTAATGACAAAATATGTCAAACTCAGTTCTTGACGCATTCTGACTAGAAATTCTCTCGGTTCTCATCATTTGCCCAGTACTCGCCACACTCGCCTCATTTCAGCCAAAACTCGATTCGTGAGTCGCGATTCAGTTTCACAATAGCTCTCTCGGTGCCGATCTCCACTATGTTTGTCATGTTTTTCTTTATTTTTACATCTACAGGTCTGTATTCTTAGTGCTAATAAGTCTCCATGGGTCCTAAAATGGATAGTAATGACAGCCAAGTGAAAGAAAAGGAATCCTCTAGGATTTTAGTTCATCAATACAGTAAGTGTTTTGCTTTTACTTTTCACTTTCAATCCATTACACACTAAACTACATGAGATTTTTCAACTCTTCATTAAAAAATAAGCTTTGTGTTTATGATTTTAAACAATACGGTTTTAAACAATATGGTCTGTTCATACAGTACAGACTATATTAAACACATCAGGTCATGACACATTTTTTTGTCATTACATATCTTACAAACAACATACCAATATAGCTATAACAATAAAAAAAAAAAAAAAAAAAAAAAAAAATCCAAATTTCTTAATATTTGGTATGTTCCCCTTTTGTGGAAAGACCGATGATCCATGTTATCTCAGCATGATTTCACGATATTCCAAAGTTCCCCATAAATGCTTGATGGGTGTAAGGTCAGGTGAGTGTTGAAGACAACACTCTTTGATCTTCTGTGGCCATCAAGCAGTTGCTGCAAAGCTTTGTGGTGTGTTTTATCCTGCTGCAATATGAAGTACTCACAAAGTATCCAACAAGTACTTTTCAGTAGTGGTCTCAGATTTTTGCCAAGTGTAACAAATATAGTGAAATGTGAAATAAAAAAAAAAAATCTGAATTTCTTAATATTTCGTATGTTCCCCGTTTTGCTGTCATGAGGATGTGGATTCAAGCTGGCATGGACTAGTTTGTGCAAAGTCTGATAATCCATGTTATCTAAGCATAATTTCACAATATTCCAAAGAGCATATTGTGATCTAGCTTTGTTACAACATCAAGCAGTTGCTCTGGGGTGTGTTTGACCCTGCTGCAATATGAAGTATTAACAAAGATTCAAACAAGCACTTTTCAGTAGTGGTCTCAGATTTTTGGTCACCGCTTTTTTTTCCCCCCAAGTTGAGAATTTGCTGCATCTAGCATTTCCTCTAAAGTATAAATTCAGTAACCCAACGAACTCCTACAATAAGCCTTCTTGATATCACGATAAATGACTTTTCAAAAATAATTTGGCTTGTCGTGTTGAGCTAAATGATAGCCTGCTGTCTGGGTTATAATTTGTTAGAATGACCTCTGTTTTAGTAATAGCTTGCATTCAATATTTCTATAAATAAATACATATTTCATAAAATACCAAGTCAGATATTAATGAATCTGCATTATAGCTTCAAATGTTTCCATGTGTCCTGTCATCTTGTGGTCAAGTTTTACCTCACGGCTTAAACAGTACAACATAAACGCTTTAGGATTTTATCACGAACAAGATCTTGTAGCTCTGCACAAACAAGACGTATCAGAGGAAATTGCGACCTTGCACGACGTAATTGCTGTGCATCTGATATTGGCAAACTGCAAGCTCCTGCATGTCAGATAGCTGAACTGTGACAGTGATTGATAGTGTAGCAGGCTGTAGTAAACAGATGAAAGCAGGTAGGGGTTAAACGATGACAGCACAGGTACACAGATTTCACAAGCTAAATGCTCACAGACCGTGGTTCAGGATGAAACAGGCTCATTTAAATTACTTCCATTCATCCATTCCATTCACCAAGCTTCCATTCATCATATGAACCTAAATGTTTACAGTTTAAGTTTCATCTATCAAGAACAGAAATAAAAGATACTTTACCTGGGGGGACGATCTTATCAGGTATCATGGAGAGGCTCTATATCTGCACCACGTGCTCTTACAACTGGAGTTCCACAAGGCTCAGTCCTGGGATTCTTCTTTTCTCTCTCTACACTCGTTCTCTTGGTGAAGTCATAACCTCTCATGGCTTCTCCTATCACTGTTATGCTGATGATACTCAGCTCATTTTCTCTTTTGATCCATCAGATGTGCAGGTCTCCACACGTATCTCAGCATGTCTGGAGAGCATCTCATCATGGATGTCAGCTCATCATTTGAAGCTCATTTGAACCTTCCTGCATGCAGAAGGGTCCCTTATCAAGATCTTGCCATCTCCCAGGTGAACTTTTCCATCACACCTTCTGAGAGTGCAAGAAACCTTGGAGTGATCTTTGATAACCAACTGAGCTTCTCTGCTCATATTTCCAAACTGACCCAGTCATGCAGGTACCTTTTCTACAATATCAGGAGAATCTGACCCTTACTTTCCAGAGAAGCCACCCAAGTGCTTGTCCAGTCTCTTGTTATAACAAAACTAGACTAATGCAATGCTCTTCTGGCTGGTCTTCCAATGTGTGCAATCAGACCCCTGCAACTGATTCAGAATGCAGCGGCTCGTCTGGTTTTCAATCTTCCCAAGTTTTCTCATGTCACCCACTGCTGCGCTCCCTTCACTGGCTCAATGTAGATGCCCGCATCAGATACAAAACCTTGACGCTCACCTACAAAGCCAAGAATGGAACAGCGCCATCTTTCGTAAAAGCTCTGATCAAACCACGTTCTGTACCTCGCACCCTCCGAGATACGAGCTTGGCCTGACTGGATCCTCCACGTAAGATTAAAGGAAGACGAGCTTCAAGACTCTTCTCCGTCCTGGCACCCAGGTGGTGGAATGAACTTCCACTGGCTGTCCGTATGGCTGAGTCTCTTGCTGTCTTCAAGAGGCGACTAAAGACCCACCTCTTCACCCAGCACTTGAGTGAATAAAACTGCATATCCTCCATTAAAAAATAAAAAAAATTAAAAATTCTCTACACCAGATACGAGCAGGTTGTAGTTGGATTGTGTACTTGAGCTACTGTTTACTTGTACTAACATGAGGTTCTATCTCCTAGGATTACAAAGCACTTCTGTAAGTCGCTCTGGATAAGGGCGTCTGCTAAATGCTGTAAATGTAAATGTAAGATAAGTCCTTTCCCTGCTTCAGTGGTGCACGATTGAGGGGAGAGCAAGCTTCATTGTCAGAGGTCAGTAGAGAGTCAGAGAAAGCAGAGGAAGTATTTTTTTTCCCTTTAGGACACGTGACTATATTAATTCGAGTGGTTATGCAGTGGGAAGGACAATGCCATTGTAGCCAGAGGACTAAATTGGGTTATAATAAACTGGGTTCTCTTTATCTACTTTTAGGACTTGTGTGAAAATCTGATGATGTTTTTAGGTCATATTTATGCAGAAATGTAGAAAATTCAAAAGGGTTCACAAACTTTCAAGCACCACTGTGTATACATATATATATGATATATATTTGTTGCCAATTACTCTTCGTAAACACAAAGTAATTGATAAATAAACCACCTAATTTAATCACTGTGAATTGACAATGTACAGAATGGTCACTGACAGAATAAACACTGGTTATTACATTACTAATTAACTGACAGGTTTGTTGCTTCTGTGTCTACACTCACCAGCAACTTTATTAGGTACACCTTGCTAATACTGTTTTACCTGCAGAACTGCTTTGACTTTTTGTAGCATAGATTCAACAAAGGTGCTGGAAACATTCTCAGAGATTTTGGTATTCTCAGATATTTGATATTGACATGATTTGCAGATTTGTCGGCTGCACATCCATAATGTGAATCTTCCATTCCACCACATCCCAAAGGTACTCTATTGGATTGAGATCTGGTAACTCCGGACACCGTTTGAGTACAGTGAACTCACTGTCATGTTCCAAAAACCGTTTGAGATGATTCGAACTTTGTGACATGGCACATTGTCCTGCTGGAAGTTGCCATTAGAAGTTGATGAGCTGAACTGTGGTCATAAAGAAGTAGACATGGTTAGCAACAATAATCAGGTAGGCTGTGGTGCTTAACCAGAGTGTGCTACAAGGCAGGTGATACAAGGCAGGATGGATCCATGCTTTCATGTTATTTATGTAATAGTGGCCAGTGAGTATATGTTGTATATTTAAATTTTTATTTAGCTCCTGTGTATTTAAATTATTACTATTATCTTATTATTAAAAACTTAACATTAAAATCTAGGCTGCCTAAGGAGGTTGGGTCACTTTTTGAGTCTTGGTCCTCTCAAGGTTTCTTCCTCATCACATTTAGGATGTGATTAGCTTTTTTTCTTGCCACTGCTGCCCTAGGCTTGCTCAGTTATGGCTTTGTCTAGGGAGACAATGCTCCATTGTAAAAAGCAAAATATATATAAATGTGTCTTGATGTCTTGACTCATTTATCTACTATTATTTTATTTTATTGGTTAAATTTAACATGCATGCAATGTTCTCTACTACATGCCTGTATGAAGATATACTCTTGAGAAACCCGTTTGCTGACCACCACAATGATTTACTCAGCCACTGTATTGTTAAAGCCTGGGCATCTCATCTGCTTTAGCACTGCTCAGCTCAGTAAGTGGACAAGAATATGATCAACCCTCCCACACAGAGACCATCAGTTCTGCAGGGTACATGTCCTGAATGGATTAGTCATGGACTCCTGGACACCTGTTCAGAGATGTTTTCCCCATCTTTAAATGTGGCTGCTGCTCTATTTGAAAGGCATAACGAGGAAGAGGGGCAGCTTTTATCCTTTGCTGCTTCACTACTGGAATAGTATCAGGCACTGTACATGACCTATGTGGAGGTGTTTCAAATACTGGAGCTACCTGAAATGATCTTTACAAAGGAGACTGAAGTGTATAAGCTTCTGATAAGCCAACAAGTGACCTCCTGTGAACGATTGGCCAATAGCTCTAGCAGTTGTTGACTTTTTGACCTCTCGTTCGCTAGTCTTTTCCATCTGTTTGTTCCAGGGGTGTCACAAAACACATAGTAAAATTCATTTTTTTCGATACGGGGGTTTCAATACGGTATGAGCTATGAATCGAATACATTAAAATTTTATTGAATTAAAAAAGAAAAAAGAAAAAAGCAAAGACTTTACTGAGCATTTTGTCAACGGGAGCTACTGAGATACAGTGCTAGACCAACAGTTCAAGAATGCTGTAGTTTTACGCGTGCGACATCTAGGGGCAGATTGTGTAATAGGAATTCTGTCTTCCAAGACACTTCATCCAAGATTCAAGTTCCTGCTCCATCTAGATACTGTAAGTAAGGAAAGAGCATATAATCTCACCACAGAGATTTTAAGGATTGGGCAGCATCAAAAAGGAAATAGAACCTCAAATATAATAAATAAGTTTTCATAATTTATCTCTAAATGGCAAAGCTAGAAAGAATATGGAGACAAATCTTTCAGAAGAGAGTGTGGACCCTGACGTGCCTGGACCATGCTATTCAAAAAAGAAGTCAGCAATGGCAGAGGTCTTTGGTGATTTCTATGAACCCAGCAAAGCAAGTCATGTTCCAAGCTTGCAAATCAGGAAGTTGTATTGGCCTCCCTGATCTCTACATTAAAAAAGGAATTAAAGTCAAATTTTCTTTCTTCAGTTTGTATCAAAAATATATTGTATTGTGGAGCAAAAACAGCAATATGTATCGTATTGCGAAAGTTCTGTACCTTTGCACCCCTAGTTTGTACAGTGCCTGGAACTACCCACTCTTTAGTAGTGCATAAAACAAACACAAACTGGAAAAAGAGGGAAGAATCTGCAGAAGATATGTTTAAAAAGCTAGTGGCTAAATGAGTACATCTAGAATTAACCCACTCTATGCTGTTACATAACATACATTTTTTTATTTGACACTACCTGGGACACTAAGGCATGTAAAGAGTTTTGCATAAGGCTAGGATTGGCTCAGGGACCTACTAATTGGTAGGTAGTGATTTCAAGTCCTGGCTCCACCAAGCACTCGCTGTTGGGCCTTTGGGCAAGGCCCTTAACTGCTAAATAATATAAATGCGCTGTTGAATGCGCAATCCTGAAATTATGAGAACCATGGTGATGATCTAACCTAATATAGACCTGCTTAAAATTCAAACTCTCTCTCTCTCTCTCGCTCTGTCACAAATTGCTTTTTTCAATGACTAATTAAAGAAAGAGAATGTTCAAGGCTTTCCTCATGCGAGCAGTCATCCTGGGCACAAGGAACCCAGCTATCTTCAAAGAGTGAAACTCAAGAGGTAAATTAATGGTTTTTAAAATGAGTGGAAACACATCAGTGCTCCAGTCCTCATTATTTGCTTTTTTTCCTATATTTGGCACAGACTTGTAGCAAATGGTACCTGTTATGTGCCTATGCTGCATTCCGGGCTGTCATAGGCATTATAATTTGGTTCTTGACATGTCCTTGAATTTCTTGAGAGGGCTATATCATTATGTCTTACCTTTCGTGCTCAGTTTTATAAATTGTAACTGTAATTAGAAATGGATTGTGCATTGATCCATGCTGAATATATTTTTATCAGTAGTACTAGAGAATGTAGAATGGACATTTTATTTAAAATCCAACAATTATATATATATATATATATATATATATATATATATATATATATATATATATATATATATATATATATCTATCTATCTATATATATATTTTTTTTTATTTTATTTTTTATTTTTTATGTGATGCAATAGAATCAAGGCCATCTGTGGATCACCTGGCACATTTTAGAGGCCCAATGCAATGTTCCTATTACATTGAAGTAAATAATGAAATACGCTTATATAAATTGCAAACGTATTAATTACCATCACTGTCAACTCCCTGTGATTGAATGTTATTTTATTCATTTCTATATGAATATTGTAAAGAAAACTAAATTAAATCTACTTCTTTTCTGCATCTTGCAATAACCTTTAACTGCCCATAACGTTTCATGCAAGTCTTAACTGTTCACCTTCAGATAATATTAATAGTGCGTCTCGCTGACTCTGAGGCACTCCCTCCTTAAGCTTCTCCATGATATTCCATCATGGACCTGTCTCACATTTATCTCACTTATCCCCAGGTCATGGGTGCAGTATCAGTAAGCACAGTCTGTGTTTGTACTTACCTGCTCTAAGCAAAATCGGCAAAATGTTCAGAAGCCTGTGCTTGATGTGCTTTGAATTCTAAGCTGGAATGCAGCGCTACAATTAAAATCTGTTTTACAAGATTTGCTTGAAAAATGACAGCTCACTGGGCACATGAAACACATTACAGTAGCTGATGTGGTGAGAAGTGTGCTGAATATAATTATGTGTCTCTATAAAATGTTGTGCAGATGGAAAGACTTGTTTCATGTTAGTCTTTGAAATGAATGAGTAACTACATGATTTAGGAGCCTCCGGAGAGTCCCTTGTCTATAGGATGAGCATTTTAATGCAGGGGTGTCCAATCTTATCCACAAAGGGGTCATGTACAAGATTCCCATATCCAGAGCGACATACATATAGCTCTGTATTGTCATTAGTAATCATACTGGTGAGCTTTTGATATAATCTAACGTGATACAATCCATGCAGTTCAAGGTTGCTCAAAGTGGCAGTTTGACAGTGCCTGGATCCCCCAGCCTTCTTGTCAACAGCTTAGAACATAAACTGCTAAACCACTGTGTCATCTGCTGTAGCTCCTGCTGAGCTCAGAAGAAAAGCTGCATCAGTATTTAATTTTGGACAACAGGCTGGAGAAGCCTGTTCTAATGTCTCTTTATAAAATTAAATAATCATTAATGCACAGCAGTGGGGGAATCACTTTTACGCCCTCTTGTGGCAAGACCCAGTGTCTAATCCGACCACACGTCATCATTTGCATATCTGCCTGAAACATAACTGTGATGAGTTTTGCTGCAATCCGACATTTCTATCTGGGTACGTTTTTTTTTGTTAATGATTTTATTATTATTAAGAGCAGATATATTTACAGTCGTGCTTGAAATTTTGTGAACCTTTTAAAATTTTCAGTATTTCTGCATAAATATGAGCTAAAACATCATCAGATTTTCACACAAGTCCTAAAAGTAGATAAAGAGAACCCAGTTTAAAAACAAATGAGACACAAATATTATACTTGGTCATTTATTTATTGAGGAAAATGATCCAATATTACATATTAGTGAGTGGCAAAAGTATGTGAGCCTCTAGGATTATCAGTTAATTTGAAGGTGAAATTGGAGTCAGGTGTTTTCAGTCAGTGGGATGCCAATCAGGTGTGAGTGGGCATCCTGTGTTATTTAAAGAACAGGGATCTATCAAAGTCTGCTCTTCACAACACATGTTTGTGGAAGTGTATCATGGTACGAACAAAGGAGATTTATGAGAAGCTCAGAAAAAGAGTTGTTTGATGCTCATCAGGCTGGAAAAGGTTACAAAACCATCTCTAAAGAGTTCCACAGTCAGACAGATTGTGTACAAATGGAGGAAATTCAAGACCATTGTTACCCTCCCCAAAAGTGGCCGACCAACAAAGATCACTCCAAGAGATAAAAGTTGGTGAGGTCACAAAGGAGATCCCAGGGTAACTTCTAAGCAACTGAAGGCCTCTCTCACATTAGCTAATGTTAATGTTCATGAGTCCACAATCAGAAGAACACTGAACAACAATGGGTGTGCATGGCCGGGCTGCAAAGAGAAAGGCACTTCTCTCCAAAAAGAACATTGCTGCTCGTTTGCAGTTTGCTAAAGATCACGTGGACGAGCCAGAAGGCCATTGGAAGAA
The DNA here is from genome assembly GCA_025084515.1 of Ancistrus triradiatus. NCBI lineage: Eukaryota > Metazoa > Chordata > Actinopteri > Siluriformes > Loricariidae > Ancistrus > Ancistrus triradiatus. Next base: position 132,850 of record JAJAGP010001933.1, read on the forward strand.
TGTTTTGTGGATGGATGAGACCAAAATAGAACTTTTTGGTTTAAAAGGAAAGAGTTATGTTTGGAGAAAGGAACAACACTGCATTCCACATAAGAACCTTATCCCATCTGTGAAAACATGGTTGGTGGTAGTATCATGGTTTGGGCCTGTTTTGCTGCATCTGGCCCAAAACAGCTTGCTGGCAACAATTGATAGAACAATGAATTCTGAATGATATCAGAGAATTCTAAAGGAACATGTCAGGACATCTGTCCAAGAACTGAATGTCAAGAGAAGGTGATTCATGCAGCTGGACAGCGACCCTAAGCACACAAGCCGTTCTACCAAAGAAGAATGGTTACAGAAGAATAAAGTTCATGTTTTGGAATGGCAAAAGTCAAAGTCCTGACCCTTAATCCAATAGAAATGTTGTGGAAGAACCTGAAGCGAGCAGCTAATGTGAGGAAACCCACCAACATCCCAGAGCTGAAGCTGTTCTGTACGGAGGAATGGACTAAAATTCCTCCAAGCCGGTGTGCAGGACTGATCAACAGCTACAGGAAACATTTAGCTGCAGTTATTGCTGCACAGGGGGGTCACACCAGATACAGAAAGCAAAGGCTCACATACTTTTGCCACTCACTAATATGTAATATTGGATCGTTTTCCTCAATAAATAAATGGCCAAGTATTATATGTGTGTCTCATTTGTTTAACTGGGTTCTCTTTATCTACTTTTAGGACTTGTGTGAAAATCTGATGATGTTTTAGGTCATATTTAAGAAATACAGAAAATTCTAAAGGGTTCACAAACTTTCAAGCACCACTGTATTGTGTGTCCATTTGTTATCCTGGTTAGGGTTGTGGGTAGGGTCTGGAACCTAACTTCAATTCCTTAAGCACAGACAGACTACACACCCCGTACAGGACACCAGTCCATTGCTCCATAAACACACCTCAACACTCACATTACAAACCCAAACCTGCGATTCAACCCCAGGCCATCAGGATCTTCCCATTTTCAGCAGTCCTTACCACTAGATCTGCTGTAAAGTGTTTATCATAATTATTATGCTAACGACTGGGGTCCTGTCCAGGGCATGTTTACGTCTGCTCCCTGTTGTTCTCTGGGGATAACGTTCTGGAGCCATGTAACCCTGACCAGAAAAAAATGGGGTTTTAAAATTTTTTTATTTTTAGTAGTAGTAGTAATAGTAGTAATAGTATTAGTAGTAGTAAGAACAAAGAACACTATTTCACTTTTAGATTCTTTTTCATGTGTGGGACACCAACTGCCCTGATTTTGTCCTTTGGCTTTGATGTCAGTTGATGGCCTTAACTATTTTTAACTCAAACAATAAGCTACATACCGTAAATAGTATAAAATTTTCACCATGTGATCAGAGGCGTCATCAGATCGACTTTAACTGGGGCCGTAAAATGTTTGCTGTGCCAAACTAAAATCACAATAGTAAAAAGTCAGTTGCTGAGCAGAACTACAAGACACACCTTCAAAATTCACTACAGGCACTATATTTCCCATATGGCCCAAGCATCTTTCCAAAATTCTGCTGAGCGTCTAGTGTTTTCAGTCAGAGCCAACTTTTGTACATTTTTCCACATGAATTAATGTTCATCCACAAATATTTAAAGAAAGTCAGTCATGCTAAGGCCATGTTGAGGTAATGATAGCTTATTGCTATATTTTTCTGTTTAGCCAAATCTGGTTAGCTTATAGATTACTCTATAAGCATTTGTTCTCCTATGACTGATTGGGCAAGGAGTGCGGTACAGCTGTGGCCATCTAAATTCTGTGCCCCAGTACAAGTAGTCTAGAAACACCCGTGTATCAAACTTAGTGTAAAGAGCAACAACTATACAGTGGTACCTCAGTTCTTTGACCACCTCGGGAACTCGTCAAATTTGGTTCTCTCGACCCATTTTGACTAGAAAAACTTGTCTTGGTTCTTGTTGTTTGCCCAGTACTCGGCGCACTTGCCTAAACTTGTATGAGTCTTGCTGTCGAATCATTTCAGCCCAAACTTGATTCACAAATCACGATTCAGTACACAGTGATTCAGCTTCACAAGAGTCCTCAGGGAAGATCTCCACTAGTTTTATCGTGTTTTTCTTCATTATTACATCTACAGTACTGTATTCTTAATGAAAATAAGTCTCCATGGGTCCTAAAAAGGTTAGTTTATAAGACCCAACTGAAAGCAAAACAGGAATTGGATGCACCAGAACAAAGGCTGCAGTTACCTTAGTAGCTATGCTAGCGCCTTGAGTTCATCAACAGAGTAAGTGTTTTGCTTTTACTTTTCACTTTCAATCCAATACTCACTAAATTACATGAGGTTTTTCAACACATTACTATAACATAAGCTTTGCGTTAATGACTTTGGCCAACTGTAGGTTAAGGTAAGTGTTTTCAGAATGAGCTTATCATAGGTGCAGTATAGTATACAGTATAGCCCGCTTTACCTAACACTCATCAAACTCCTCAGTTCATGATACATGTAACTTATGATGGATTTGTCGGAACATATCCCCATCTTCAATCAGGGAGCGCCTGTACAATACAACTCCATTAATGCATACAATGCCTTATACAGTGAGGATTTTCTGGGGGTCTGGAACGGATGAATTCGGTTTATATTATTCCTTATGGGAAAAAACGGAAGTACCACTGTATTTGATTGTCAGCCTGCACTGTATATGAAGGCATACATGCTGTGCCTCCAAGCAGAGAGACCGCGATACCAGTTTGCTGAGCAGGCATGTAGGCTGACCACTAAGTGATGAATTTGTAATATGGAAGGATCAGCTTTTAGCATGTCGCATTGTATCCACAGGCAAAATCCATTTCAGCCCTTTGTTAATCTTATTAGTGTGCATTTTGTGTGAGGTTAGATGTAATAATAATATACACCAAATTCTGCCCCTGGTGAGCAATAAAGTATTTCTGTCTATTCGATCTCTAAATTCTGTTATAATAATGTTTGCCTGAGGCTAATCAGTAGTGAAAGAAACTTAATTTCAAAGCATACACAAACAAATTGGCTTAAAGAAAACCATATAGGTATGAAAACAATAGCCCAGTCAGTGAGGCATCAGTGGGAATCATGCATATGTAAGGAAGAATAATTGCATCAGTCCTGAGTTATTGTGTCATAACTGTTGTGATACATCTCTCAGGCCTAATACACAATGACAGACAGATATTAGGGAGGGAACAGTGGGAGACTTGAATAACGTTGGTTGTGGCCATGGATCCATTCTCAGGGGCTACATTCTCTAGTGCTGTATAGATTTCACACAGATACAAACGGTTAAGGTGAGGTTAAGGGCAACGGTTCTCAAAGTGGGGGGCACAACCCCAGGGATGGTGTGGAGCTATTGCAGGGCAACGCAAGGCAAATGAACGAGGCATGTGTAATATAAATAATGCATGTCACTTGTAAGAGGTTACAGTTTTGTATGAATTGCAATATTTACAATAATTCCCAGTGGAGTTTGGCAGCAATAGATGTGTACGTGTGTCGGAGTGGGGGGCGATGCAGAAAAAGGTTTCAGAACCACTGGGTAAAGGTAAGGTTTGTATATTTTCTTCCAACTTCATTCACACAACATCCATTTTTTCCTTCGAAATCCTACCAGTGGCTTGGTAGCTTTGTTAGTGACCTTTCAATCCCAAACCCATCAAAGGCCACACAGCTCAGACCCCACACTCAGTCCCTCATCTCCTCCCTTCATTTCACTCATGACATGGCAACAATACGATCCTAAGGGACAGCTTTAAGCACAAACTGCCTTGATCCCATGATTCCGGTGTTTTCCGGTGCTGCGACTCAGATAAAGCCATTTTATTGATTTGTGGCACAGAGCCTGAAGACAGACTTAGCAACCCTATGACGTATAAATAGAAAGCAGTTTCAAATTGTCATGGTGGTCTCGGTGAAACTTGGAAGAATAAAGTGAATTTCAGAGAACATGTGTCACTTTTTTCATTAACACAAATCGACTGACGTTGGATTCAAATCTATTTTGGCCATGGCTTTTGATAGAGCCCTGAATAAGCCCCTGGACTACTAATCAGAAGATAGTGCCCTGAGCAACACCCCTAACCATCAAGTGCTTAGCTCTACTGTAGACTACATGATGTAAATAATAATAATAATAATAATAATAATAATAATAATAATATTTCCTGTTTCAACCCTGTTTTTCCTGGGGTTCAGCTTAAGCAAGCCCTGGATGGAACAGGGAAAGGGGTTGCTGTTGCATCACCCAGGGATGATCTCCTGACCAATCTCACCTCCCTCAAACACAGGCAGTCGCTTTTGCATGTCTTGCACAATGTGGTCCTAGGCTGCTACATAACCCTACCCCATACTACAAGCCCAAATCAGAAAACGTTGTGACAGTATGGAAAATGCAAGTGAAATAAAATTGCAATGGCTCTTACATTTACTTTGATTTTTATTTCATTGCAGACAGTATGGACCCAAGATATTTTGTCTGGTCAACTTCATTTAATTATAAATAAACATTCATTCCTGCAGTTTAGCACTATTAATGAGGTACAAAAAAAAAAACTAATGATGTGATTTCAAACAGGTGAATGTAATCATGATTTAGTACAAATGCAGAATCCACAAAAGGCCGAGTCTTTGAGGAGTAAAGGAGGGCAGAGGATCTCCAGTTCATACAAAGGTATGAAAATTTTTTTAAAAACAATATTCCTCAAAGAAAGATTAGAAGGAATTGACATATTTTAGCCCTGTTTTTCATACTTGGCTTCTTTTGCATTGTCTCATTTAAAAATGCATGGATGTCCCTGGAAAGGATGATATAATTAAGCCAGCTTATGTTGCTCTAAAATCTCAGTGCACCTTTCTGCATTAATGCTGCCAGAGCAGAACTATAGGCAGAAACATGGGTGTAGCCTCCCCTGGGTATAATCTGTGGTACAGAGGGTGGCCAATAGCATTGCCCTGTTCTAAAATCTTCAGACAATTTATCACCTTCTTCTTGTACCCACTACCAGGATCTCGTTTCAGGAGCGCATAAGCGTTAGTGCCTTTGTCAAAGCCGGTAAGACGCCCAAACAAAGCTCCAGCAGATCAAAGAGAGGAGAACCACCACCGCAGTCTAAGCCTAAACCAGTGGTGATTCCATATGTGACAGGAACATCGGAACAATTGAGACGCATATTTTCCAGCAATGGTGCTGGTACCAGTCGTTATGCCAATGTCCTGTATATAAGATTGGGGAAGTTTTCCAACTAGCTGAGACTGAAGAAGCCACTTAGATGAGAGACGAAACGTTTCACCGACATGTCCAGATGAACAGATTCAACTTCTGGGATTTTCTTACCTGGATTATTGAGCATGCATCAAGACGTAACTCTGTATTGTAGTGCTTGATAAAGGGTTGATAAAGTAATCCCTTGCCCAAGTGGGCATGTCAGCTATTGATGAATGACGGTTGTTGATGTAGTGCCATTTGAGGGATCGAAGGTCACACCTCTTCAGTATAGGCTTGTGTTTTGAGGAACATTGTGTTTAAACATTTCAATGATATTCTCACACTGACAAACTGGAGATCCTCAAAGACTTTCCTGGATGCTGATTTTGTACCAAATCATGATTACAGTCACCTGTTGACATCACCTGTTTGAAATCACATCACGTTATTTAGGTTTGTTAAGCCAACATTGCCCCAACTGTTTATGTGAGATGTAAGAATGGAGGTTTAACAAATGAAATGAAGAAATGAAGCTGACAAAATGTGAAATATCTTGGGTTCATACTGTCTGCAATGAAATAAAAGTCAAAGAAAATGTAAGGAACACTGCATTTTTTAAATTTGCATTTTCAAATATCTGATTTAAGGTTGTACTACTACAACTACTACTACTACTGCTACTACTACTACTGCTACTACTACTACTAATAATAATAATAATAATTGCAAGCTTTGATCTGCCTTCTAATCAAAGCTTTTATAGCTTTGATTAGAAGGCAGATGTCTCATGATGCCACATTTATATTATTCATAATATTCAGAATGGAGTGGTGGCATCAAGTACTCTGACTGATTTCAGAAATACTCTGACATGATCTTATTGTATCAGTGACCTATACTGCAATCAGACCAATGTTACATGGTCTCTAGCTAATGAACCATATCCTCTTCTGGCCGAACTCACCATCCATCAGTGGATATTAATGGATAGAGAAATAATACTAGGTCCAAACGCAATATTTGTAAAGATTTTCCAATGTCCTGTGGCGAAATGCCCTTCAAATGCCCTTTACAGAGGTCAGAGACACTCCCTAAAGCATTTCCTGGGCACCTTCCACCCAGAGCAAACCGACAAACTATAAAACACAGAACTATAAAATATCAACAGTAACAATAGAAATGTTAAAATGCCCATGCCAGTGGAGTGATGCTGTTGGGCACAGCACTAGGTTAAGCATCGAACTATCAAGCCCTCATAGACACCACCGTAGAAGCAGAAAGTGCTGAGATCTTGCACTTGCTGAAACTGCATGCGCTCTGTGTTAGTAATATACATCTGACTAGGCCTGGAAAAGAACTTTAATTTTAGATACCAGCTACAGCCATTTTTTTTTCAGTATTGCAATGAGATAATATGCCAGCGGTGTTCTGTTCATGAAAAAACAAATGATGTATGATTATATACAAAAGGACCATATTGAATAGGAGAGAGTGCAGAAATTGTTTACAGTTATATTGAGATATTTGTAATGTAATAATTCTGCAAAAATAATTTTCCGCACATTATGGACATTTTCAGAGGAAAATCTCAGTTCTTATTCCATTCTTTCCAGCCTTGGAATCATCTGGCATTGGCTTGCATCCTACATAGGAGGATAGTCATATTAGTTATCATGAAAAGGAACCACATCTGCTCCATGTGAACTCTCCAAATGGAGTCCCACAAGGTTCAGTGCTGGGTTGCCTTATTGGCTTATATGCAATAGCTTTTACATTCTCTATTATCCTTTTCATAACATTTAATTTTCTCTAAAATGTTAGCCTGTTATTTTGTTTTAACTATTAGATTTTTAAATATATGTTCCTTCTGTTAATATTGACAACCCCAAATAAGAAACAGTTGGAATGGAAAAAGCAAATAAAACAAATGTACTCAGTGTTCCTTACATTTCCTTTGACTTTTATTTCATTGCATATAATGTGAACCCAAACAACAAACAAAAACCTAAGGATGTGATTTAAAACAGGAAATGTCAACAGGTGATTATAACCATGAATAGCAGCATCCACGAGAGCCTTTGAGGAGTTTCAGGACATGGTTAACACAAGGCTTATTTTTAGCACAGTAACATTTTAAGTAGTATTTGTGAATGTAACTCTGTACTCTAGTGCTAGACAAAGGTTTGATAAAGCAATCCCTTGCCCATATATACTTCTATTATGCATTATAAAGGGAGAAATAAGTAAATCCCTTCCAGTCTTTCTTTGAGGAACATTGTTTTTGAACATTTTTTCAAATATCTGTTGATATACTAGAGATTCTCTGCCCATCTTTACTCCTCAAAGATGCTGTTCTGGTACCAATTCAGGATTATGATCACATGTTGACATGATCTGTTTGAAATCACATCATTATTTAGGTTTTTTTTTACATAATTACTGGCCCTAAATCGCCCCCATGCCAACATTTTTAATGTGTTGCAGGCCTGAAATGCAGGAATGTTCATTAACAGATAAAATTAAGTTGACCAGAGAAACAAACAAAAAAAAAAAAACATGAAACATATAGGGTTCACACTGTCTGCAGTGAAACAGAAGTCAGACTAAATGTAAGGAATGCTGCATGTGTGTTAAATTTTTCCCAACTTTTTCTGATTTGGGGTTATATTTAGGTTCTGATTATTTAAACTATTATTATGACCCTCTTAATTATATAACTTAGTTAATTCTTACATACAACATCTGAGCCGTCCAAGGAGGTTGGATCCTTTTCTGAGTCTTTGTCCTCCCATGGTTTTCTCCCTATAATGTCCTTAGGCATGCTCAATTTTGGATCGGCCTTATAATTTAGAAGATAATCTAAAACTGTAAAGCTGCTTTGAGACAATGCTGAAATAAAGCCATCTTGGCTTGACATCATTTCTTTTCTCTCAAACCGATCTCTCAGTGAAGTACTAACTTCTCCATAGCATCTCCTATCACTGTCATACTGATGACTCACAAAACTTTTCTCCTTTCTTTCCCACCATCTGATATGCTGGTCTCCACCCACATCCCATCATGGATGCCAGATCATCATTTGAAGTGAAACCTTAGCAAGACTGAGTTGCTTTATATTCCTGGAACAAAGATCTTGTCATCTCCTAGGACGAATCCTCCTAGACACCCTCCAAGAATGCAAGGAACCTCTGGGTGGTATTTGATTACAGGTGATTACATGTTCCTCAGCTCACATTGTCAATATGACCAGGTCATGCAGATACAGTGTCTCAACTTCAAAATCAAGAAGGTTCGACCTTTCTTTAGTAGGGAAGCAACCCAAGTGCTTGTCTACTGTCTTGTTATATGAAAACTAGACTACTGCCCTGTTCTCCTGGCAGGTCTTCCCATGAATGCAAGTAGACACCTGCAACTGAGTCAAAATGTAGCAGCATATCTAGTTTTCGATTACGAAAAGCTCTCTCATGTTATCCCACTGCTGCATTCCCTTCGCTGGCCTCCTGTATAGGTCCCAGTCAGATTTAAAACACTGACACTCACCAACAAAGGTTAAAATGCACATCCCTTCTTGGCCAAGGTACCACTGTTGGATCCTTGAGCACTTAACCCACAACTACTTGGATTGTAAGAGTGTGGGAGTTGTAAGTCACTCTGGATAAGGACATCAGCGAAATGGCTAATTGTAAATGTAAATGGACCAGCTCAACTCAAGCCTGATCCAAATCAAATCCAAACAGCCAATATTGATTATGCAACATTGTGCACTGGGTAAACATCTCAGGATAGATTAATTACATCCTATAGTGAGTTTTGACAGTGCTGCTGTTCTGCTGTATTTATTATAAGTAGCCTATTTTCAGTTAATGCTTACTCTTGATTTTTAAGGAGCTTTTGCCAACAACCACATCAAGAGCCTGTGCATTGATGTTCCAGTTTGTAAGAACCCGGAATTGCTTATTAAGTTTTTCAGGCGTTATATTTGCTTATGTTTGCCCTCTCTTTGTGTTCAGCTTTCCATCTACTTCATACAGTTTTGAGTTAGGGTTGCAAATCCTCTTCATAACAGACAAAGCACACAGTTCACACTGCTGACGTGAACTGCTGCATGCGTGTTGGATGTACATATTCACCCAGCCCATGTCATGATCCAAAAAGGTAGAGGTGTGGACTCAAGTCACAAGAATTCAATGACATGCAACTCAAATCAACAAAATCAAAAAAAGATTTATGACTCGACTTTGGTTTTGCCGGCATTGACTTGGAATTGGACTTTGGCTTTAAGACTTGGACTTTCAAGAGCCTCCACAAATCCATTTTGTAACATAATTTATTTCTAACTGTTAAAATAATATTGAATCACATGAGCATTTTGTATTGCTTGCATGGTGCTGTATCACTGTAACACTAGGGGAGCTGAGCAGACAAGCATTATTTATTTAGGAAACAGTGTTGAAGTCTGCAACAAGCTTTTTTTCAACTTTAAAGAATGCTATAGTGAATAAAAACACAGTGGTACCTTGGTTCTTGACCACCTTGGAACTCGTCAAATTCGGTTCTCAAAGCATTTTGACTACAAAAATTTGTCGTTTGCTAGGTACTCTTGCTTAAACTTGTATGAGACGAGCCACGCAAACTGCCGAAACTCAATTCACGATTCAGTACACAGTGATTCAGGCTCACAATATCCCTTGTTCAGGGAAGATCTTTATTCTTACATCTACAGTGCTGTACTTTTAGTGCAAATAGGTCTCAATGGGTCCTAAAATGGTTATCGATAACAGCCAACCGAAAGGAAAATTGGCTTTCAGACTGAACAGTTAGCATTAACAGCTAGCACACTGAGTTCACCAATAGAGTAAGTGTTTTGCTTTTACTTTCACAATCAATCATTACTCACTAAATTACACAAGATTTTTCAACACTTTATTATAAAATAAACTTGTGTTAATGATTTTGGACAACTGTAATTGAATGTAAGTGTTAATGTGTAATAGGCTCCAATATGATACAGTATAGACTACATCACCTCATCGGTTCATGTTACATTTAACTTGTGATGGATTTATTGGAACATATCCTCTTTGTAACTCAGAGAGCACCTGTACAATACAACTCCATTAATGCATGTAATGTCTTATACAGAGTGGATTTTCTGGGGGTCTGGAACAGATTCATTCAACATACCATTTATATATTGTTGATTTTTGCTGTTGTGGAAAAATAAATTCTCGGCTTGTCTAGCTATGACAAATTCTGGCTATAAGTACTTTTTTAGCCTGGTTAGTTTAGAACACTAAAACAACTCCAATTGGCATTTGGTGACTTGAAGTTTGGGAACTGAGACTTGACCGGAGCCTTGCCAGTCTTGACTTGGGACTTGACTCGGATTGGCATATATTGACTTAGGATTTGACACGGATTCACTTGTATTGACTTTCAGGGTTTGAGTGCCAAGACTTGAGACTTCCCTTTTACTTGCAACCCGCCTCCGCTAATTTAAGTTCCTGTCTAGTGTGTGCCTCGGTTACAGTCGCTTATGATGTTGAGCTGTAACCTGTTCTAAATATTTGAGAGGGTTTTAGGAGGACTACACTTTCATTATCATATTGTTTCTTGCCTATGACTGATTAAGAGACCTTGGTAAGTAACATGAACTTGTGTGTGTTTGTGCTGCAATCCTGGTGGACTAGTGCTTATGCTAGCACAAGTCCTTAGACTGAACCCCCTACTGTCACTTTCAATAAGCATGCTCAGTGGTTTGTTATGAGTAGCAGCAGAGGAAATCAAATCAATAATGGACCTTATTTAGCATACTGAACTCCATTCAGCAGGAAGACTTGTAATAGTCTTGGTTTTTTTTTTGTATCCAGAGAATCATCTCAGTCTTAGGAACAGATTCCTACATCTGCATGGTTTACCAAAGCTTGTCAAATGGATAAGAGAGAAATTCATGGCTTCAACTGTGCTTCATACTGTGAGTGTATGACCTGAAAGAAACTGCAAGCCTGCCAAAGATTACAGTACTGTGCAAAAGTCTTAGGCATTCTAATGTATATTTTTAAATGTATATTCTGCTTATTCTTTATTTACGTTGTAGTGGTACCTGCACTTTATAGCTATATAATTACAGACTGTAGTCCATCTGTTTCTGTACATACTTTGTTAGTCCCCTTCAATCTGTTCTCGAATGGTCAGGACCCCCACAGGACCACCACAGATCAGGTATGGTTTGGGTGGTGAATCATTCTCTGCACTGTAGTGACACTGATGTGTTATTGTGTGTTGAGCTCAGACACAGCAGTGCTGCTGGAGTTTTACAACACTGTTCACTCACTGCACTCTATTAGACACATCTACTTTATTGCTCCACCTTGTAGATGTATAGTCAGCGACAGTAGCTCTGTTGTTGCACAGTTTGTGTTAATTATAATTTTTGACTGGTTGTCTATTTTGAGTCCAGCAGTGACACTGAGTCCAGTAGCACAGCGGGTGTATGATCCACTCGTGTCAGTGCAACACAAACTAACAGGGTTCCTGACAATTATAGAACAAAGTAAAGGGGATGAACAAGGTATGTAGAGAAACAGATGGACTACAGTCTGTAATTGCAGAACTAGAATTGTAGAAAGTGCAGATGCAGAATATAAACTGAATAATAGGGAATACCTAAGACTTCTGCACAGTGCTGTATATTATATAATAATTCTGTTTTTGTTTCTTCATTTCTGTCTTTAAATACATCCAATGGTTATGGTTAGATTGACCTTCAATTAACGGACATTTATTCTAAGAAAATAACAAAAAAGTTGTGAAATCATGTGTCACAATCATTGGGACCCCAAGAAATCTTACATATATGGAAATGTGTTAAATATTAACTGAACTGTTAAATTAGTTCTTGATTCATTGGTAAGATGATACGATATGACACAGAGGTCAAATGACCTTTAATCTTTTATAAACATGGGGAGTATTTCACAGACAAACAGTGGCACTGGTAGAGACTCATTAACAGCAACATAAACATGCGTTTTGTGGAAAGGTTTGCACCGAATATAGAAACTATTCAATATAATATAGCTCTAGATTGTATACAGGTCAATACATGCCACTTTTATTCAGTACCCTCACGTTATATTCTTTATAAATATGGATAAACAACAACAGAAAGACCCGGTAGGTAAGCAATAATTGGAGGAGTTTTGGACGAGTTATTTTTACAAAACTGTCACTCCCACAGAGCCCTCAGAGAGGAAGTATATGAAGGCTAGTTATTTATGAGGGCTTCACCATGGGGACAGTGTCAGCATCTTCTGCATTCTCACCTTCAACGGTCACACACACCCACACACCATGTACATACACTGCTGGCTTCATAATGAGGAGACAAACAACAGCAGAACTCATGCTAACACTCCGGTTTAGCGATACAAATAACAGCAAATAATGGATTGCTGTGGATATACTACAAATTTATTCATAAAACTCTCCCTCTCCCTCTCCTTCTCATAGCCCAGGGACACTGTTTAAGACACTCACTTAGCGAAGCGAATTCATAGACACACAACCTGAGGGTAGTTTCAGGTCACACACATACAAAATGTACGCATTAAAGCAAATTAATAGAACTTGTCCCAATTAGACACTTCTGAAAGACACTTATATGGTGGTTAGGGCTAATGGAGGTCATGAAACCTTAGGAGAGACTGCACTTCCTCTGTGCTGGCCTTGACATCACTGATGAGACTGATCTGATGACAGTAGACGTTAAATATTAAACAGCGCCGATGGTGAAATCGGAACACATTCCCAGGTAATGTAAGTGCACTTGTTCGTTAAAAATGCAAGTGGCAAGTTTAATTCAGTATGTACTTTTGCCACTTTATCTCCTTTATTTTTGGCATCGACAAAAGCAAGGAGATGTCCATAGCACAATTTTTATTAGTCTGAAAATGAACTTTAATAGATAAATTAGTTTCACTCTTACACTTATCTATGCCACCCAAGGTCCTCCCAAGGTTTCTTCCTTATGATGTTTAGAGTTTCTCCTTGCCATTGTCACCCTAAGCTTGCTTACTTTGAAATGCCTTAGATATTAGAAGATAATCGAAAATTGTAAAGCTGCTATGAGGTGATGCTCCATTGTAAAAAGCGCTATACAGTGGGGTAAAAAAGTATTTAGTCAGCCACTGATTGTGCAAGTTCTCCTACTTAGAAAGATGAGAGAGGTCTTTTCATCATAGCTACACTTCAACTATGAGAGACAAAATGAGGAAAAAAATCCAGGAAATCAAGTCAAATCAGATTTATTTATAGAGCGCTTTTTACAATGGAGCATTGTCTCAAAGCAACTTTACAAGTTTAGATTGTCTCCTAATATCTACGTCCAATCCCAAACTGAGCAAGCCTAGGGCGACAGTGGCAAGGAAAAACTCCCTAAGTGTTATGAGGAAGAAACCTTGGGAGGTCCAAGGCTCAAAAAGGGACCCAACCTCCTTGGGCGGCGTAGATGATAAATCTAAGAATGAAACTAAAGTCATGGAGTCATAGTTCGAATAAAATGTGAAATATGCACATTGGCATTAAGTGGCCCGGGTATGATGGGGCTGGAACTGAAGACGGAAGCAGCTTGAGTGAAGCTCCAGCGGATAAACATCATGTGTGGGGCTGGAACTGGTACCGGAACACAGCTCGGAGAGAAAACAGAAAATGTAATTAGTT